>CM050169.1:217961102-218111102 GCA_027410445.1 Discoglossus pictus | reverse complement strand
AATAATTTATCTGACTCTGCTTGTGTCATGGGAGGTTTCATCTTGGACAGCTAGCCTGCCTATAGCTTGAATGGGGAGGATTATCTTACTGGGTCTTACTCTTCTATTCAGTTCCACTGTTTCTGGATTTCACTAGGAATATAATATACATGTATCTATTTACTTATGTACTTTATTTTATTAAGTGCTTAAAAAAACTTTTTTTTCTGCCTAAAATTATACAATTTGTACCTGTTTGGGTTAGCTCATGCAGCTCATGAATACATAGACTGTAAAGTGCAGTTTTTCAAATTAGCCTGTCAGTGACGTCTCTCAAGCAGTTTGTTGCACAGTGCTGCCACTGACTGGTTACTTTGAGACACTGAACGCCCTGTACAGGAAACTGTCTTCATGAGCTGCAGAGGGGATAAACCAATTAGGAACTATTTGTAAGATTTTATGCAGAAACAAAAACAGAATTTTTAAGCACTTCTTAATATAATAAAGGGACCTTTATTGTTTTCTGCCCGCCAACAGTGGCGGCCAGAGACCACTAGGTGTCACGGCCGAGATTTTCATAATTTTCCTAGGGTTAGGGTAAGGATTAGGCTTAATGGTTAGATTTAGGGGTTATATTTAGGGATTAGGGTTAGATTTAGGTGATTAGGGTTAGATTTAGGGGTTATGGTTAGAATTAGGGGATTAGGGTTAGATTTAGGGGATTAGGGTAAATTTTGGGGTTAGGGTTAGATTTAGGAGATTAGGGTTAGATTTAGGGGTTAGGGTTAGATTTAGAAGATTTGGGGTAGATTTAGGGGTTAGGGTTAGATTTAGAAGATTAAGGTTAGATTTAGGGGTTAGGGTTAGATTTAGAGGATTTGGGGTAGATTTAGGGGTTAGGGTTAGATTTAGGAAATTAGGGTTAGATTTAGGGGCTAGGGTTAGGTTTAGGGGTTATGGTTAGATTTAGGGGATTAGCGTTAGTTTTAGGGTTAGGGTTAGATTTAGGAGATTAGGGTTAGATTTAGGGGTTAGGGTTAAATTTAGGGGATTTGGGTTAGATTTAGGGGTTAGGGTTAGATTTAGGATACTAGGGTTAGATTTAGGGGATTAGGGTTAGATTTAGGATACTAGGGTTAGATTAAGGGGATTAGGGTTAGATTTAGGGGGTTAAGGTTATATTTAGGAGATTAGGGTTAGATTTAAGGGTTACGGTTAAGTTTAGGGTTAGATTTAGGGGATAAAGTTACATTTAGGGGATCGGGGTTAGGGTTGGATTTAGGGGTTAGGGTAAGGTTTAGGGTTAGATTTAGGGGCTAGGGTAGTGTTAGATGATAAGCTTTACACCAACAAAAAATTTATGAAAATCTTAGCCACGCCACCTAGTGTCCGCTGTCCGCCACTGCTGGAGGGCACAAACAGGAAAGACCCCCAAAAAATACCCAAAAGTAAAGTCATACATAAGTATATTGTATTCCCAGTGAAATCCAGAAACCTTCCATGTCCTTTTAAACATTAATCTATAACTATTGTAGGAAGGTTGCTTTAATGCCCGCTGAAATTTATCTTTTATCCCTAACAGGATTAGACAGTTAGATGAAAGGGGAGGAACCTCAAATCCAGATATGATCTCTATTCACTTCTGTCTGACATTATTCATGTGACACTCCATTAGTATTTTAAGGTTAGATAGTACGGGCAGACTGGAGGGGCCTATGGTTTTTATCTTCCATCAGTTCTATGTTTCTGTAAATATAACGAGATAATGGATAATTGTCAGGTAGCATGAATTAATATTTTGCAAATGGATGAAAGCAAGCGCACTATTAGACGTGAATCAGTGAGCGTCTCGTCGGAGGGGCTGGGGGATTGGAGCCGAGCTCCACCATCCACATCAAACATGGCCTCGCGCAGAGCTCTGCCTTTCAGGGGAATTCACAAGAAAACAAAGTGCTGACATCTCTGTAAAGTTTGGGATGTTTGTTTTAGTTGTTTTTTTTTTCTTTCTTGGCTTTGTTCGTTTCTGCTGAATTGGGCCCTTCGCGCAGACTTGCGTATTTCATCCAAAAAACACCGTCAGGCTGTAATTATCCCCCCGGCCTACAATAGAACAGCTTTCAGAGCCCTGACAATAACGCTGATTGTAAGAGAGAGGGGGGTGGGCTGGGAGCCGAGTGACTGACAGCTTCGCTGCCTCAAATCCAGATGGGGCCCCCACAGACACACAATGACAGGCATTATTGGAGCTGGCCACGTTAGAGCGCTGGCGCAATTGGCTACAGTACTGCCATTTTGCACGTGTCACTGCAGCACAAGTGAGTAGGGAGGGAGGGGGCACTTCTCATGTACTGGTCTAGGTAGTGGGGCTACTCTCTCGTTAAGGTGGCTGCTGCTTTTAGGACCTTAAGGATCTCACTGCAGCGGCATATTAATGGGACTGAGGGCCACTACAATCTGGGCCTTGTCAGTTGTTGTCGGGGTTTATAGTTTCATGGTGTGGGCGTAGCATTTGCGTACGGTTTGGGGTTAGGGTTCTGTTTAGGGATAAGCATAAAATAGGGTTTGTGACTAGGGCTATGGTTAGTGATAAGTGTAAGGAAGGGTTAGAGCGGTGGTTATGGTCAAAGCTCTATTTAGGGATAAGCAAGGGGTTAGGTTTGTGTGTGTATCACTGTGCTGTGCTGCAGGCTGTGTGTATCACTGTGCTGTGCTGCAGGCTGTATGTGTCACTGTGCTGTGCTGCAGGCTGCGTGTGTATCACTGTGCTGTGCTGCAGGTTTTGCGTGTGTGTTACTATGCAGTGCTGCAGGCTGTGTGTGTATCACTGTGCTGTGCTGCAGGCTGTGTGTGTGTCACTGTGCTGTGCTGCAGGTTGTGCGTGTGTGTTACTATGCAGTGCTGCAGGCTGTGTGTGTATCACTGTGCTGTGCTGCAGGCTGTATGTGTCACTGTGATGTGCTGCGAGCTGTGTGTGTATCACTGTGCTGTGCTGCAGGCTGTATGTATCACTGTGCTGTGCTGCAGGCTGTATGTATCACTGTGCTGTGCTGCAGGCTGTGTGTGTGTGTCACTGTGCTGTGCTGCAGGCTGTGTGTGTATCACTGTGCTGTGCTGCAGGCTGCGTGTGTATCACTGTGCTGTGCTGCAGGCTGCGTGTGTATCACTGTGCTGTGCTGCAGGCTGCGTGTGTATCACTGTGCTGTGCTGCAGGCTGCGTGTGTATCACTGTGCTGTGCTGCAGGTTGCGTGTGTATCACTGTGCTGTGCTGCAGGCTGTGTGTATCACTGTGCTGTGCTGCAGGCTGTGTGTGTATCACTGTGCTGTCCTGCAGGCTGTATGTATCACTGTGCTGTGCTGCAGGCTGTGTGTGTATCACTGTGCTGCATGCTGTATGTATCACTGTGCTGTGCTGCAGGCTGTATCTATCACTGTGCTGTGCTGCAGGCTGTATGTATCACTGTGCTGTGCTGCAGGCTGTGTGTGTATCACTGTGCTGTCCTGCAGGCTGTATGTATCACTGTGCTGTGCTGCAGGCTGTGTGTGTATCACTGTGCTGTGCTGCAGGCTGTGTGTGTATCACTGTGCTGTCCTGCAGGCTGTATGTATCACTGTGCTGTGCTGCAGGTTGTGTATGTATCATTGTGCTGTCCTGCAGGCTGTGTGTATCACTGTGCTGTGCTGCAGGCTGTGTGTGTGTATCACTGCTGTGCTGCAGGCTGTGTGTGTATCACTGTGCTGTGCTGCAGGCTGTGTGTATCACGGTGCTGTGCTGCAGGCTGTGTGTGTATCACGGTGCTGTCCTGCAGGCTGTGTGTATCACTGTGCTGTGCTGCAGGCTGTGTGTATCACTGTGCTGTCCTGCAGGCTGTGTGTATCACTGTGCTGTGCTGCAGGCTGTGTGTATCACTGTGCTGTGGTGCCAGCTGTGTGCTTATCACTGTGCTGCAGGCTGTGTGTATCATTGTGCTGTGCTGCAGGCTGTGTGTGTATCACTGTGCTGTGCTGCAGGCTGTGTGTATCACTGTGCTGTGGTGCCAGCTGTGTGCTTATCACTGTGCTGCAGGCTGTGTGTATCATTGTGCTGTGCTGCAGGCTGTGTGTGTATCACTGTGCTGTGCTGCAGGCTGTGTGTGTATCACTGTGCTGTCCTGCAGGCTGTGTGTGTATCACTGGCTGTGCTGCAGGCTGTGTGTATCATTGTTCTATGCTGCAGGCTGTGTGTGTATCACTGTGCTGTGCTGCAGGCTGTGTGTGTATCACTGCTGTGCTGCAGGCTGTGTGTATATCATTGTGCTATGCTGCAGGCTGTGTGTGTATCACTGTGCTGTGCTGCAGGCTGTGTCTGTATCGCTGTGCTGCAGGCTGTGTGTGTATCACTATGCTGTGCTGCAGGCTGTGTGTGTATCGCTGTGCTGCAGGCTGTGTGTGTATCACTGGCTGTGCTGCAGGCTGTATGTATCATTGTGCTATGCTGCTGGCTGTGTGTATCACTGTGCTGTGCTGCAGGCTGTGTGTTTATCATTGTGCTGTGCTGCAGGCTGTGTGTGTATCATTGTACTATGCTGCAGACTGTATGTATCACTGTGCTGTGCTGCAGGCTGTGTGTATCACTGTGCTGTGCTGCAGGCTGTGTGTGTATCACTGCTGTGCTGCAGGCTGTGTGTGTATCACTGTGCTGTGCTGCAGGCTGTGTATGTATCACTGTGCTGTGCTGCAGGCTGTGTGTGTATCACTTTGCTGTGCTGTAGGTTGTGTGTGTATCACTGTGCTGTCCTGCAGGCTGTATGTATCACTGTGCTGTGCTGCAGGCTGTGTGTGTATCACTGTTCTGTCCTGCAGGCTGTATGTATCACTGTGCTGTGCTGCAGGCTGTGTGTGTATCACTGTGCTGTCCTGCAGGCTGTATGTATCACTGTGCTGTGCTGCAGGCTGTGTGTGTATCACTTTGCTGTGCTGCAGGTTGTGTGTGTATCACTGTGCTGTGCTGCAGGCTGTGTGTGTATCACTGTGCTGTGCTGCAGGCTGTGTGTGTATCACTGTGCTGTGCTGCAGGCTGTATCTATCACTGTGCTGTGCTGCAGGTTGTGTGTGTATCACTGTGCTGTGCTGCAGGCTGTATCTATCACTGTGCTGTGCTGCAGGTTGTGTGCATCACTGTGCTGCAGGTTGTGTGTGTATCACTGTGCTGCAGGCTGTGTGTGTATCACTGTGCTGTGCTGCAGGCTGTGTGTGTATCACTGTGCTGTGCTGCAGGCTGTGTGTGTATCACTGTGCTATGCTGCAGGCTGTGTGTGTATCACTGTGCTGTGCTGGATGCTGTGTGTGTATCATTGTGCTATGCTGCAGGCTGTGTGTATCACTGTGCTGCAGGCTGTGTGTGTATCACTGCTGTGCTGCAGGCTGTGTGTGTATCACTGTGCTGTGCTGCAGGCTGTGTGTGTATCATTGTCCTATGCTGCAGGCTGTGTGTGTATCACTGTGCTGCAGGCTGTGTGTGTATCATTGTGCTGTGCTGCAGGCTGTGTGTGTGTATCACTGTGCTGTGCTGCAGGCTGTATGTATCACTGTGCTGTGCTGCAGGCTGTGTGTGTATAATTGTGCTATGCTGCAGGCTGTGTGTGTATCACTGTGCTGCAGGCTGTGTGTATCACTGTGCTGTGCTGCAGGCTGTGTGTGTGTATCACTGTGCTGTGCTGCAGGCTGTGTGTGTATCATTGTGCTGTGCTGCAGGCTGTGTGTGTATCATTGTGCTATGCTGCAGGCTGTGTGTGTATCACTGTACTGCAGGCTGTGTGTGTGTGTATCATTGTGCTGTGCTGCAGGCTGTGTGTGTATCACTGTGCTGTGCTGCAGGCTGTGTGTGTATCACTGTGCTGTGCTGCAGGCTGTGTGTGTGTCACTGTGCTGTGCTGCAGGCTGTGTGTGTATCACTGTGCTGTGCTGCAGGCTGTGTGTGTGTCACTGTGCTGTGCTGCAGGCTGTACACTGTTTCTTTCCTGCAGCAGTGACTAGATCACAGCAGCACTATAAATATTATAGTTTAGTGTTAGAGGTAAACACGTCTCCTCCATTACTACCCACAGTAAGTGAGACCATATCCCCCCGGTGAGCTCAAGGAGCAGATGCTGTAATTCACCAGCTCCTTATTGTTCTGAGCTGCCAATTCCAGGAGCTAAGATGATAACTTAAAGCAACAGCCCATTATTACACATCTTACATCACAATGAAATGCCGCCAGTAAACATGCGCTGAGCACGAGCTCTGCACCAACGCTGCACGTAATACGTTTAGAGATCTAGTACAGCTTTTACACAATAAAGGAGTGATCTGATATTTCGATATCTAAAAGTAAATGAACTAAAATGTGCAGACGAAAAATAACCTCTGCCTTTAATGTGGTCATTTTAATGTGTAATTATGTGCTCCGATATGTTTGTTAATATGATTTGTCACCTGAGGGACAGATTTATCAAATGTGCTAAAAAATGAGGTCACAAACATTCAATGTAAGTTTTATACATTAAAAAGTGTTTTTTTGCGTGGAAAATATAGTATATTAATTTAATAGTATCAAAAGTTTTCTAAATAATAAATAATCCGATCCGCCTTACCCTGACTAGTTAATTGAAAGACACTTTAGGAAGTGTAAACAAGGACTTATGGAAAGCCTACAATTTATGTTATCTTATCTATGTAAAAATAATTTGGATAATAGCACCAAGCTGTTGCAGTTCAGAGCTCCACAAATCTCATATATCTCATATATCTGTTTCCTGCCATGCCAAGATAGGTGATGAAAAGGAAATACTGCTCTATTTCACTTAGTGATGCCCAGGGGGACCACTGGACTTTTTTGAACTGTTACAACGGTATGGGCCCCGGGCTGGCAATGGTTAATACTGCATAATTCCTCCACTTTCCAAAGGATGAGGTCATGGCCAAATGGACATTGGGACGGTTACAGCCATGATGGCCTGAGAAGGTTAATTATGTTCAATGTGATTTAATATTATTATATATATTTTGTTCATGTGTGTATTAATTGGTGTAAGAGGGGGTATATAGTCATGTTTGCTGTTCAACTGTTGGATTTTCCCCAGGGGTTTGAATAAAATATGTAATGTGGTTTCCCCGCGAAAGGAGGTGCTAGGTCCCGGTATTGGGAAGCTGGGCACAGACAGATGGGGAATTTTGCCACTATCTTAAAGGGACATAGACATGTGTAGGGGTGATTATGGAAGGTCACATAGGCAGTCATACATGGTGTCTCCACTATTGTTCTGGCAGAATACTCCCTTGAAGGCCTGAAACAAAGTCTAATCAATCAGTTAGGCTCCTGGTCTCCAGGGGATGTTCAGGGAGGATGCCAACATTTGGACAGATCTCCCAAGTGACCATGGGTATGGACTGGGGATTGACTAGAGCCAATTTACTGATGGTTGGGGCTTCGTATAATTGAATGATGTTATGTATAAATGTGTTGTACTGTGACAAATAAATCCATATCCAGTTTGGACTAACATAATCTATGTGTGAGTGTCATTCCTGCCTGGGGAAATAGTTACAGCCAGTCACGTCTAAAGCTTTTGCCTGTGTTATTGGTGGTGCTCCCAATGGTAATTTTCCTGATTCCGGTCCATATCCTGCTAGCAGGGATACAATGGACCCCACGATGCGACTAGGTAGGACTGATCTAGGATCTTTTCAAGCCCAATCAAGCAATAGATCATAGCAAGCATTAATGGAATTTTTTTACACTGTAGACCACATATTTATAATATATAAAAAATAACTTTTGTAATGTTAAATATATGATTTCTTAAATAAATGATAAAACATTTTAGAGTACAGTGGCACTTTAAGCACAGCAGAGGTTCCAAACATGATAAATTATAATATACTAGGAAATTGCCGTCAAAAATGATGGGAGTAAAATTGTAAGCCTGGCAATGCTGTTTGAGACACAATGCGAGGCTATGGTCCCTCTGAGCACCTTTGGCGCCCATCGCGAGACCCACAACTTTCCTGCTTTGCAATGATCACCTTCGGCGCTCCTTGCGAGACCTTTACCACGGGTACTTTATAGGCGTCGCGCTTGAGTGTTACTGTCTTGGGTTGTGTTACTGCCTTGGGTTAAGTGTTACTGCCTTGTGGTAAATGTTAGTGGCTTGGATTAAGTATTACTGGCTTGTGTTCATTTTTACTGCTTAGTGTTCGTTTTTACGTCCATCGGCCCCGTTTTCATTGTGTTGCATTTTTTTGGCAGCCATTTTTTTTCTCACTTAGGCGATTTTCGATAGTTATAAAACGCATAATATGCCTCAAATTAACTTGTGCTGTGTGTGAGTGAATTTGAGGCATATATTTTTGTGATATATAAATAATAAATATACAGTATATATATATACATATATATATATATAGTAAATAAATAGTACATTTGTGTTCACATTTGAATGTCTAAAACAATTGTTTCATGCCCAGAATTCTGAGAAATACAGTTATTACACTGCACTCTGGGAACCTTGGCTCTTTCGCTCTTGCAATCCATCACCATATTAAACATGGCTTCCCTTGAGCATATGCCCGCTGTATAACATTATCATTTTTACCATATTTGTAATATGTCAATGTTATTTTAAAAAAATGAAATTTTCGAGTAATAAACTAACATTGAAGTTTGCCATTTTGAGTTGTCAAGTCAGCCTTTTTGATCCACGTACAAACAGAGATCCAAATATTTTGTTAAATAAAGATCATTGCAATGAATTACTGATTAGCCCTAGGGCACTGAGCATGCCTAGTCTATTTTTTTGCACAGATGATAACTGGGCTAACACCTCATTGGCTAGTCAGTAATTAAAGGCAAATTTCACAATCTGTGCAGGTAGATCAGAAAGGCTGAATGACAGTTCAAAAAGGTAAACCTCAATACTAGGTTACAGTAGGAAAATGCAATTTTTAACAACACTCAATGAATAAAATACTTATCTATCACCACTGTGTGTTTTGTATGAAGTCCATCTTACCTTGTACGATGAGATAGACCTGTGTGGTGTGGGGCTTGTCCTCAGTCTGGAAGGAACAGGTATACAGACCCTCATCAGCCACGTCCACCTTGATAATAATGATACTGAACTCGGTCTCTGTGTAGTTCAGCAGCTGTACTCGGGGGTCTATAGACCACTTGTCATTACCAGCATACAGGATGTTGGAGCGGTTCAGCCAGGCCACCCGTGTCACTTGGTTATCAATGACGCAACTGCAAGACAAGATGGAGAATGTCAGCGCCGCAAACAACAATGTGAGCTATTTACGGCTAAACATCAGCAAAAACGGCTTTCACATTCACTGTAATTTAAATAAAATTATCTTTATTGAGAAAGCATACATAGATATTGTTCCTCATCTTGATTGGGTGATATAATTGCTTTTGAACAAATTGATGGCTCCATTATCATTCAGGACTAGCATGACTAACAACAGTATTTGGATAAAGGATTTTAAACAGAGTCAGGACAATCACAAAGTCATTGATAAAAGTACATTCAATCTAGATCAACCAGTAATACAACCAGTAGAAGTCAGTGTGCTATTGAGGAGACAAAAAACTAAAACATATAACTGTTCTCCCTGACGGGAGTACAATTGTAAGCCATCGGCTCTCATTGCAAGCCTCTTACCCTGTGGCCTTTATAGGCGTCACGCTTGAGTGTTACTGTCATGGGTTGTGTTAATTCCTTGGGTTGTGTTAGTGGCTTGGATTGTGTTACTGGCTTGTGTTAAGTGTTACTGCTTAGGACTCTTTTTTACGTCCTACGGGCTAGTTTTACGTCCTTCGGCCTCATTTTTGTTGCATTGCGTTTTTTCGGCAGCCATTTTTTTTCTCGCTTAGCCGATTTTCGATCTTGAAAAAACCGCAAATATGGCTCAAATTAACTTGCAACCTGAGTCACAGGCTCCTTGCCTCTCCCACTGTGGTGTGTGTGAGTGTGTAAGTTAATTTGATGCATATTTGTTGTTTCTTTCAGGTTTTTACAGTTCAGTGATTCGTCCTACTCGCTGTAATTTTGCGTCTCTCGCTAAGTCCCTTCGGTGCTCATTGCAGCCTAAGTTTGCTAAGTCCCGGCGCCCATTGCAGGCTATGTCCCAAGTGTTTGCCCAAGTCCTGCGCGGTCGATGGCTTGCCTCATTTCACGTGGCTCCCAAAGCGTGGCAAACCCGCAAACGTGACCAACGTTCTTGAACTGACAACTATATATGTGATTTATGGGACAACTCTCATTATCAAAATGATGTAGCGTCTGCCAATCCAACTATCTACTGATGGGTTAAAACTAACTCTGTTCTGCAATAGCGTCACATATTAATAAAGCATGCAACAAACAAATAACATTATTAGTTATTTAAATAATTGATATAAACGCAATTTTTCAGACAAATTCTTCATTTTAGGAGATTCTGCTAGTGCATGGAAGCTGCCATGATAGTTATGCATCCTTTGTTAAGGAACAAGGAGGTGGTTATAGAGCTTGACATGCAAGGTTTGCAAGTAAACTTGCAAGCTGCGTCTACTGAGCCTATGGGAGGGAAAGGGCGGGTGGCCTGCACTGACATCTTATCTGAATCCACCAATAAAACAACAAGCCTCCCTCACTCCTTCCTCAAACCCTCCTACCACTCTAAAACTAATCATATAAATTAAGAGAACACTCCCATTTAGTCTTTAGGATTTATAGAATATACAATACATCCTTCAGGTACTAAACAAAATATTTGACCTAAAAATGTTTTTATGCCCATCGCTTACACAGCTGCACATGTTTTAACTTGTTACAAGCTTCACAAACCTATGATGTTTTTCCCAATCTACATTATCTTTAATGCAACTTATATCTCATTTCCATTCAAAATGGCAGAATTTGTTTGTGTTCCAAAATATTTTTTGGTGACAAAAACAGTAAAGGAATTCAAGCAAGCTTCTGGGCCGTGATAGTCTTGGTATACAGAATAAGTAGGCTACATGGGCATCTGCCACCAAATCTGTATTTCTACTTTACTAAATGAATAAAAAGATGGAGACCCATCGGTAACAATTAACAATTAACCAACATATTACAAGGATCAGAGAAGATCTAAGAAGGTTGAACTTGATGGAGAATGTTTTTTTTGATAATGAAGGATAAGCAGCCCTGAATTCCTTTACTGTAAACGTCCGTACCACCTCCATTGGAAGGCTATTCCAAGGATCTGCCACCCTCTCTATAAACAAATTATCCCTCAGGCTCCCACCCACCAGTTTCAGCTCATCACCACCTTTTGTATTGGTTGTTTTTTTGACACATTCTGCCATGCTGGTTTTTATAAAGAGATTTAATAGGATTCAGGCGGGGTGGGAGGAAGCCCTTTTATTCTATTCATGATACATAAGCACCCTGTTCAAATAGGCCGTTTTCTGTGTTTGGTTATGATCCTATTCCGTTGGGAGGAATCCCTCTTTATAATAACACTCCCCTGGTACGACATCATAGTCTCAACATGTCAAGATTGATCTGGAAACTCGCCCGTGGAGAGATCATAATGTAGTTATGATTACTGAGAGACGGACACATAAATCAGTCGAGCACAAACTGCGTTAACCCCTTCTCCGCTCTACAAAAGCCCTTTAAAAATTCCCGCAAATCCCGAAAAGCACATTATAATAGAACAAATGGGTTTCCAAGTACAGTACGCGATATGCAGTTTGATTAGATGGCGTTTTCTCTGAAGCTTTCGAGGGAGGGCTATGTCTTTTGTTGACTAGAGATGCAAAGCTTTCAACACAAGAGATCTAAACAAGGAAATTGATGGTGGGGGTAGGAGGGGGAGTCTAGTGCCAAGGTCATCTAGGGAGTTCAATGTCACTGCCAATGAGGCAGTAAGAAAACACAACTCTTATAGGAGTTGACGTGGATCCTGATCTGGATGGGTGTCCTTAAAACAGGTCTTCTCAACAGGGGTTCCCCAAGTCTTGTTGAAGTTCCCCTCACAAAATTCATATAAAATTGTTCTAAATAAAGTATATATATATTTTTTTAAAAATTTTTTATTTTATTTATTTATTTATTTATTTTTTTATTTGAGTAATAAATTAAACTGAAACACTTGTGATTTAATTTCCAGACATAGGGTATATTTATCAAAGTCAATAAAAGTGAGGTTAAGTTGAGTTGAGCAATATTAAGTGGGGTTGAATTGTGATAAGTGGCGCTAACAAAAATATATTGTCTATGAGGTCAATTTATCAAACAAAGATTAACTTTTACTTCATAAATTGAAAAAAAAATGGATATTGTATTCCACTTATTTATACTTTCCTAACGTTGATAACAATACCTCAATGGTATAATTATATACAAGACATAAAATGGGGATAAGTGGAGATAAAAGCGCAGTTAATATCCCTATTTCCTAGGATTTCTATGGAGTCAATTTATCAAACAAGGTTACAGTTTCAACCTCACTTAACTATACTTATCTGTCTGTAACCCTACAATTTACCTCCTTTGATAAGTATACCACAATACCTCTCATTTCAGATATGCCCTTTTATCATACTTTGTCGGCCATTAAGGTTGGGGAGGGCTTGCCAGTATTTTACAATACGTTAAACTGTGCTCCAAGAAACTCTTAGGTTCCATTGTGTGCTACCAGGGGTTCCATGAATTTCGGCAAATTTCAGTAGAAAGCTTTGTAGTCATTTAGATGTTTCCAGGGCTGTTCCTCACAAATCATTTATGGTTCTTGTGTTCCGTGCCTGAAATAATTTACAAAATACTGTATCATAGAATTTCATAACTAAATACGACTTGAAAATAATGCCTTAGGCCATCTAGAAAATACACTGGGCACCACTAATAAGATTACCTTTTTACACAGATATTTTAAATTATTATTTCATTACCAGGCATGTGGTTTTGGCACAATACTTCTCACTTGGGCCCTTCAACCTAATTGACTTTGGCTCTAGGGTCATGTGAAGTGAACAGTCTGAAATTATACAGCTATGAGATTAAAACAAGACAGAAAATTCAGTCTTCTAGCTTTCAAAATAAAGTATGTGAGGTAACAAGGGACTAAGGAGACTTTGCAGACCATACACTCAACAAAAATAGGAGAACACTGGCTAAAATGGGTAATAATAAAAGCAGCCATTTTATATATGCTCTCATGCATGACATAAGATGAGAGAGAGAAAAAAAAGAGGATAAATATATATATATATATATATATATATATATATATATATATATATATATATATTAGACAGCCAGCACTGGCTAAAATGGGTAATAATGAAAGCAGCCATTTTATATATGCTCTCATGCATAACATAAAGATGAGAGAGAGAGAGAAAAAAAGAGTGTATATATATATATATTTATATATATATATATATATATATATATATATATATATATATATATATTATACAGCCAGCACTGACTAAGATGGGTAATAATGAAAGCAGCCATTTTATATATGCTCTCATGCATAACATAGAGATGAGAGAGAGAAAAAAAGAGTATATATATATATATATATATATATATATATATATATTATACAGCCAGCACTGGCTAAAATTGGTAATAATGAAAGCAGCAATGAGGGAGAGAAACAAGAGTATATATATATATATATATATATATATATATATATATATATATATATATATATATATATATATATATATTTATATATATATATATATATATATATATATAAATATATATATATACACACACACACAAGTATTTACAGTCGAAGCCATAAAGATTGTCCCCTAATTTCACAACTTAATGCCTCAATTATATATTCTTTTTTTTTTTTTTGACTCATTTTATGCCAATTTTTAGCAAACATTAATGTACTAATTCCTAGTATACAGCCTGAATTTCCCTTTAACATGTATAATGTACCTAATACACCTACTTATTCCAGTCAGATTAACAAGAAGACATCTCAGAGCGGCAATGTTGGAATCATTTCTCCATCTTGCTACAGACTCTAAGAATGTAAACAGTTAATGTTTTGCTGAAGGCTTATTTCTTTCAGTGGGATATTTCTATGCCAGTGATAGTGTCCCATGGGTGCAGTCTGCCATTGCTCTCTGTGTTTTTATTCTGCAATAGAACATTTCTTTTATTGTCTAACATTAGAAGCGATCAAATATTACTGCCCTATATTTTCCAATACCCATACCGTCAAAATCAAGCAATTTTAAAATGTGCTTAATGAACTAACAGTTTCCTGAGTGCCACGTCTTAAACCAGAAATTACATCACGTTTTCGATGAGGCTACAACCATTTCTATCGGGTTTACTGGTTAGTTTGATTGACCAATTGTGTATGAGCAATATATGTAAAAAGTGCAAGTTGTCTAAAAAATAATTTATGTGTTAACATATTTGCTCACATGTTGTTTTTTATAATAATAAATCATTATTTGTTTAATGAATCTGTTGAGTTAATTGTTTTATGAGCATTATTTAAAGTGCCGCCACAGTCTCATTTAAGGGGCCACTACAGTCCTTTGAATCTCTCAATGTGATTATAGACACAGTATTTTTAGATAGTAAAAATAAAATACAATTCAATTATTTTTTGGATTTATTCAATATTTCTATTTTTCATTAATGGTGTTGTTGGAGTGATTTGACTTAATTGAGTTGCTTGTTTGAGGTGCTTGCTCATAAGGGTGAGCTATGCATTTACCTCCCTGAATGTGCTCTTCATGGTGTTAAACTGATCTATTTTTGTTATTACACTAATAACAACTAAAAAATCGAAAGTTTTAAGTCCATTTCCATACATGTAAACACAGATTTAATTTATTTGATTTCTCAGTAAAAAATGCACCTATTTAAAAAGTCAAAAAGTATTTCAACATGCATTTAGGAGATCTTTACTGTGATATGGTCATCTTATATGCATTATTTTTTCCGGCCGCTGTGCTCTCATATTTACAGTATTCTTCTTTGAATCTCTAAATGTGATTATAGGCACAATATTTTTAGAAACTAAAAATAAAATACTGTTTTAGTTAAATCTTTCTATTTTTCAGTAATGGTGTTGTTGGAGCCATATTGACTTGATTGAGTTGCTTGTCTGAGGTGCTTGGTCATAAAAGTGAAATGCGCATTAAAGGGCCATTTACCTCACTGTAAGTGCTTCTTAGGTTGTGAGCACAGGCTTGAATGTTAAAATTATCTATTTTTTCAATTACACTAATAACAGCTAAGAAATCTAATGTTTACACACACACAGTCTCTCCTGCCTACTAGCTGTTGCATGAGAAATAACAGACAGCTTTACAGTGTGGTGAAGACAGTGATTGATAGCAGTTTTTCCCTGCACTCAAGACTGCACGGAAAACATAACCCATAACTGATCTGTTTAGGTGATTCCAGTATCCCATACTCTTCACAGATAGATGTAGTAAGGGTTAACTCTTTTTCTCTTTTGCTCACTACCCAGAGCTGTAGCTGCGGGTCTGGCAGAGGGCAGTAAGTGACTCACGGAAACACAGATATAATGTATTAACTTCTCATTTAAAAATTGAAGAAGTATTTCAACATGGTATTACGAGATGTTTCCTGTGACGTGGTCCATATTGTGCTGAATTACGTGGCCCTTTAATTCTATCAGGAACACTGAGGTTTTTATTATCATTTATTTATAACGCGCCAACATATTCCGTAGCGCTGATTGTAGCAGTTGTAAACTGCTCCCACCTATAGAAGCAGATCAGAAGAATAAAAATGGTGACACCCACTGCAGCATAATTGTATGTAATTAAAAATTAAAGTTGTTTTTTTTTTTTCCACATATTTTTTATGTTGTTTTTTTTTGTTTGTTTTTTTCACATATTTTTTATGTTTGTTTTTTTTGTTTTTTTTCACATATAAAGTTACTACGGTCCTATTTGGGTTTCTCAAAAATGTTCCTCCATTAAAAATCTCTATTTCTTCATAAATAATCATAATATACTGTATAATTGAGACATAATTGGATATGTTTTCCAAAATAACAAGTCTTTCCTCTGGCAACAACACATTGAGTAGTGAATCATTCTAGAGGGAATATATAAAGTTTCCATAGGGATCAATAACTCTGCTGGTGCAGTGCTAGGGGACATTTGTAACAGATTGCAAAGTTATTAAATGTTTGTGTTCTTTGTGCCCAAAAATGTATGTTTCTTTAAATGCTTTGTATAAAATATTGGATTTTTATGCCTCATATTGAAGCAATACACCTGACCACAGCAGCTGCTTTGACCCCGTTGGGGTCTCAGCGGTGGTTTATACTACAGCTTGTTCTAACCTATGTATTAATAACATAATCTTTACTTTGACACCACCAAATGGGATACATTTTCTAGACTTTGTTAACTCATTCAGAACCAATGTATTACAGGCTCCACTGGCAGCCGAGATACTGAATAATGAGCAAGGTTTGCTTTATAAATGCAAAGATGCCATCACATGCACCCATTCTGTGCTTGTACAACGTCATGTTTCTTGATTAATGACCCCTGGAAGGTCGCGTCAAGCATCTGTCAAAGCGAGAAAATGTGTGTTCTGCTCCCACGAGCTCCGAACTTTCAGAAGAGCAGGATTTGTTTTCTAACTGACTGATGCAAATGAAGCTGGGAAATGGGGATTTCATTAAAGAGCAGATGAGAGAGGTGGAGGGAGGCGAGGAATGGGGGGGAGCAGAAAGAAGCGGCGGGAGAACGAGAGGAAGGAAAAGTGCAATAAAGATATTATACATTAATAGATGATACACCTATAGGACATATAGCTAATACACCCTACACCCCGTCCTGTCTTATTATATATATATACCCTGCACCCCATTCTGTCTTATTATATATATACACCCTGCACCCCATTCTGTCTTATCACTAATATAGTTGTTGTCCTGTTGTGGCCCGTTGAGACACGCAGGACTTAGGCTGCAATGAGCCATGAAGGCGCTCATTGCACTGCGAGCCTCGTGAAGCGTGGCAAGCAGTTGAGGCACGCGGGACTTAGGCTGCAATGAGCACCAAGGGCGCTCATTGCAGGGGTGGACATGCAGAACTTAGTTGGAGCTCATCCTGAGACATGCAAACTTGGCCAAAATTACGGCCCGTATGACTTAGGACCCGAAGCACGTAGATGGACTGCAAAAATAATTCCGAACCACCGAACTGGAAAAAACATGCAAAAACACACAAATATGCCTCAAATTCGCTTACACACTCACACACAGCGCAGGGGGAGAGCCAGGGAGTGTGTTAGTGAGGGTTGCAGGTTCATTTGAGGCATATTTTGCCTTTTTTCAATTTTGAAAATCGCTGAAGCAAAAAATAAAATGGCTGCGGAAAAAAAGGTAAACACTGCGAAAATGAGGCTGAAGGACGTAAGTATGAGTCCTAAGCACTAAGACTTAACCAGTAACACTTAATACAAGGAAGTAACATTTAACTCAAGCCGCTAACACTGAACCCAAGGCAGTAGGCCCCTAACCTACGCAGGCATATAAAGTACAGGGGGAGAGGCTCGCAATGAGCGCCAAAGGGGATCATTGCAAAGCAGGAAAGGTGCAGCTTGACAAAAACGGCACCCATCCTGTCTTATTATATATACACTCTGTACCCCGTACTGTCTTATTTTATAAACACCCAGCACCCCGTCCTGTCTTATTATATATACACTCTGCACCCCGTACTGTCTTATTTTATATACACCCTGCACTTCGTCCTGTCTTATTATATATATATATATATATATATACACCCTACACCCATCCTGTTTTATTCTGTATAGTTGTTGCACCTCTCCTGTCTTATTCTATAAAGCACCCTTCACCCTTCCTGTCTTATTCTATATACACCCTGCACCCCATCCTATCTTATTCTATACACACTCTGCACCCCATCCTATCTTATTCTATATACACCCTGCACCCCATCCTGTCTTATTCTATATACACCCTGCACCCCATCCTATCTTATTCTACATACACCCTGCACCCCATCCTGTCTTATTCTATATACATCCAGCACCCCATCCTATCTTATTCTATATACACCCAGCACCCCATCCTATCTTATTCTATACACACCCTGACCCCATCCCGTCTTATTCTATATACACCCTGCACCCCATCCTATCTTATTCTATACACACCCTGCACCCCGTCCTGTCTTATTCTATATACACCCTGCACCCCATCCTATCTTATTCTATACACACTCTGCACCCCATCCTATCTTATTCTATATACACCCTGCACCCCATCCTATCTTATTCTATACACACTCTGCACCCCATCCTATCTTATTCTATACACACCCTGCACCCCGTCCTATCTTATTCTATATACACCCTGCACCCCATCCTATCTTATTCTATATACACCCTGCACCCCATCCTGTCTTATTCTATATACACCCTGCACCCCATCCTATCTTATTCTACATACACCCTGCACCCCATCCTGTCTTATTCTATATACATCCAGCACCCCATCCTATCTTATTCTATATACACCCAGCACCCCATCCTATCTTATTCTATATACACCCAGCACCCCATCCTATCTTATTCTATACACACCCTGACCCCATCCCGTCTTATTCTATATACACCCTGCACCCCATCCTATCTTATTCTATACACACCCTGCACCCCGTCCTGTCTTATTCTATATACACCCTGCACCCCATCCTATCTTATTCTATATACACCCTGTACCCCTCCTGTCTTATTCTATACACACCCTGCACCCATCCTGTCTTATTCTATATACACCCTGCACCCCATCCTGTCTTATTCTATACACACCCTGCACCCCGTCCTGTCTTATTCTATATACACCCTGCACCCCATCCTGTCTTATTCTATATACACCCTGCCCCCGTCCTGTCTTATTCTATATACACCCTGCACCCCGTCCTGTCTTATTCTATATACACCCTGCACCCCATCCTATCTTATTCTATACACACCCTGCATCCCGTCCCGTCTTACTCTATTTACACCCTGCACCCCATCCTATCTTATTCTATATACACCCTGTACCCCTCCTGTCTTATTCTATATACACCCTGCACCCCGTCCTGTCTTATTCTATATACACCCTGCACCCCATCCTATCTTATTCTATACACACCCTGCACCCCGTCCTATCTTATTCTATATACACCCTGTACCCCATCCTGTCTTATTCTATATACACCCTGCTCCCCATCCTGTCTTATTCTATATACACCCTGCACCCCATCCTATCTTATTCTATATACACCCTGTACCCCATCCTATCTTATTCTATATACACCCTGCACCCATCCTCTAATATTCCCTACATCACCTGGTTACATGCCCTAACACCTCTGCAGTTAATATATTGTCACCAAATGAATCCATTTGCTTGAATTTAATCGAACAACTGTGGGAATAACTTCACTGTGATTTGCATTGGAGCAAAGTCCCACAAGGCCACTAAAAGCCATTGCAACCTGGAAGATATATTGGCTGCTGCTCAGTACACACAATGGAACATTAAATGGCCTCTGTGTTTGCCGGGGGTGTTTGTGATGCAGATGTTGTGTTATCAGACAGAAACCTCTCTAAGACGCAGAGATTAAAAGAAATGCAAATAAGAATACCCTAAGACGGGGAGCACAGCACGGGTCCAGTTATTGGGGAAAAAAAGTACACACGTATATATTACATTGCTTATCATTAAAGGGCATGAAGGGTTCTGGATTTTATTAGGTATATAATATACCTATGTATTGATTTATCTTGTGGTGGTCCAGTGGTTAGGATTCAATGCTTCCACTACTGCGACCTGGGTTTGATTCCAGTCAGAGGTCACACAACCCTGCAGCCAAGCATCACTGGACCTGGTCAGTATTTGGATGGGAGACCACCTAGGAATACCAGGAGCTGTATGCGGTTTCCCACTGGAGAAGGAACTGGCAACCCACTCCAGTATCTCTGCCATGAATACCAAGTGGATCAGCATGGCCATGTACATACAGTGGTGCCTGGTGTGTTACGGTCCATGAGGTCACGGAGAGTCGGAAACAACTGATCGATGCAAAAAACAAACAAACCCCAAACCGTTGTTTTATTACAAAGTGCTAAAAAAACTGTAATGTACTAGCCTATCAGGGACCGTGTCTAATAATGCAACATACTGCTGAGACGTGGTCTCTGATAAGCTAGTACACAACACAGTACATCCAGCCAGAGCCTGTGTCTGCATATGCTGCAGTGGCAGACCCATACAATCACTATTTGTTTGATTTTAGGCAGAGCTTTTAGCACTTCTTTACAAAAAGTACATACAAATAATTAAGGAATTACATAGGAAACTCTAGATATCCTCCATATCTCTTCAAGTAATTGAACAGAAGTGTCTCTGTGACCGGGCATGCTCTTTTAGCTTCGATCAGCCCACTGCGACGAATAATAAAATATGTGTGATAAAGTAATTAGGGGACAGGGAGGACATTTTCATGTAATATAATAAATAAAACGTTCATGCTCAGTCAGCCGACACTTTCACAGTTTTTAATAACAAACAATTGTAATTATATTTATTTATATGCGTAAATAACTTTAATCTGAGCGTAAAAGTATAATAAAGCAGATAAGGGATGCTTAGCACATCTGGAGTACCCAGGTGCAAATTTTTTCTTTATAATATCCTTAAATTCTCTCTTTCGTCCATGTTAAGGAAAGCCCTGGTCGTATTTAACAAGTACCAATTCTGGACGACCATTTTAGCATCCATTTTGTCATATAAATTCTAGTTTTCTCTTATTCGAGCATATCCTGTGTTTGTTTATATCCCTCAGTGTATTCGATCTTATCTAATTAACCTCTGTTTTCTTACAGAATAAACAAAAGTTTTACATGTCTGAGCAATTTAGGCCAGCAGGGGGTAGACTTTTTTTCCTCAGAAATATCTACAGCACAAATATACATCTTAAAGAAATATAATTCAGCGCAGCCACTTTTTTCCATTATTTGGCTGAAAATTAGTCTGCTCTGATTCTCTTCAAGCTCAAGCTGATAGTACTTGTTATATTAGGCCTCTTGCGATGTTCTGATTGGTCGAGAGACTGTTTATGTCACTTCCTGTTCGTGCAGCCATACTGCCTGTAAGAATGTGAAACAGTGATCGCCTCACATCTTAGACAAAGATTCATCTTGTACAGGTTTTATTGTTGCTTTTCAACTAATTAATACAGTGCCTCGCAAAAGTATTCACCCCCCTTGTCTTTTTACCTATTTTGTTACATTATAGCCTTAAGTTCAATGTTTTGTTAATCTGAATTTTATGTGATGGATCAGAACACAATAGTCTAATTTTTGGGCAAGTGAAATGAGACACATATATACATAAAACTATTTTATAGAAATTTGGCATGTGCGTATGTATTCACCCCCTTTGTTATGAAGCCCATAAAAAGCTCTGGTGCAACCAATTGCCTTCAGAAGTCACATAATTAGTGAAATGATGTCCACCTGTGTGCAGTCTAAGTGTCACATGATCTGTCATTACATATACACACCTTTTTTGAAAGGTCCAAGAGGCTGCAACACCTAAGCAAGAGGCACCACTAACTAAACACTGCCATGAAGACCAAGGAACTCTCCAAACAAGTAAGGGACAATGTTGTTGAGAAGTACAAGTGAGGGTTAGGTTATAAAAATGATCCAAATCTTTGATGATCCCCAGGAGCACCATCAAATCTATCATAACCAAATGGAAAGAACATGGCGCAACAGCAAACCTGCCATGAGACGGCCGCCCACCAAAACCCAGGGACCGGGCAAGGAGGGCATTAATCAGAGAGGCAGCACAGAGACCTAAGGTAACCCTGGAGGAGCTGCAGAGTTCCACAGCAGAGACTGGAGTACATAGGACGACAATAAGTTGTACGCTCCATAGAGTTGGGATTTATGGCAGAGTGGCCAGAAGAAAGCCATTACTTTCAGTAAAAAACAAAATGGCACATTTTGAGTTTGTGAAAAGGCGTGTGGGAGACTCACGAAATGTTTGGAGGAAGGAGCTCTGCTCTGATAAGACTAAAATTGAACTTTTCGGCTATCAAAGAAAACGCGATGTCTGGCGCAAACCCAACACATCACATCACCCAAAGAACACCATCCCCACAGTGAAACATGGCGGTGGCAGCAGCCGGGACTGGGAAACTGGTCGGAGTTGAGGAAAAGATGGATGGTGCTAAATACAGGGATATTCTTGAGACCTGTACCACTCTGTGCGTGATTTGAGGCTAGGACAGAGGTTCACCTTCCAGCAGGACTATGACCCCAAACACACTGCTAAAGCAACACTTGACTGGTTTAAGGGGAAACAAGTAAATGTGTTGGAATGGCCTAGTCACAGCCCAGACCTCAATCCAATAGAAAATCTGTGGTCAGACTTAAAGATTGCTGTTCACAAGCGCAAACCATCCAACTTGAAGGAGCTGGAGCAGTTTTGCAAGGAGGAATGGGCAAAAATCCCAGTGGTAAGATGTGGCAAGCTCAAAGAGACTTATCCAAAGAAACTTGGAGCTGTGATTGCTGCAAAAGGAGGCTCTACAAAGTATTGACTTTCGGGGGGTGAATAGTTTTGCTCGTTGACTTTTTCTTTTATTTTGTCCTATTTGTTGTTTGCTTCACAATAAAAAAAAAATCTTCAAAGTTGTGGGCATGTTCTGTAAATTAAATGATGCAAATCCTCAAACAATCCATGTTAATTCCAGTATGTGAGGCAACAAAACACAAAAAATGCCAATGGGGTGAATACTTTTGCAAGGCACTGTATGTGTGGGTATTTATATCCCAAATTGATTTACAAGGTATGGACACATAAAGACATAACACTGTTTTTCCTCTTACCTCTTGTCTCAGATATTGTGTATAGATCCACACAACTCACACACTTGGTTGACCAAGTACTTTATTTATAATGCCTGTCTTCTGTCCCATATGGGTTTGTTATTACTCAGAATCCAGGCCCCCTATTCCAGTGCTCATGCTAATCAGTATTGTTTCTGACTTGATAAGGAGAGATGCAAATCTCAAAAGCTCATCACTCTAACTAAAGTGTTTGTCCTATAAAAAAAGTATCACTTTATACTACTGATTATTCATCTGGAATACTGGACATTCAAGGTTACCCCTCTCTTCATATACATTATATATATATATATATATATATATATATATATATATATATATATATATATATATATATACATACATATATATATTTTCTAAGCTATTGCAGGGCCTACCAAAAGGTGATTATGGTTGTGAAGGAAATAGACATCCCAGTCTTTTATCAAATTAAATTGTATGTGAGGAATGAAAGAGAGGGCAGGATCCAGTAGAACCTCAAGACAATGGGCCTGGGAGGTGGGAGTGATGATTCTATTGTCAACAGTAAGATATGTGAGGTGTGGAAGTTGTGGTAGAGCGTTGGGAGATGAGCTCCGTCTTTGACATGTTGAGTTTGAGTTGACGGACGGCCATCCATAAGAATATGCTTGAGAGGCAGTTGGCAACTTGTGCTAGAAGAGAGGAAAGATTGGGCGCTGAGAGGATAGATTTGAGTGTCATCTGCATATAGATCATACTGAAATCCAAAAGATTTTATTAGGGTACCAAAAAAGGAGAAGAGGAGGGGGCCTAGGAGTGAACCTTTGGATACGCCAACAGACAAAGGGTGAAGAAGAGGTGCCAGTGAAGGAGACATTAAATCTTTGATCACCTAGGTACAATTTGCACCATGTAAGAGCCACTGATGTCAAGAGAGTGGCGGGTTTGGATTAGAAGAGGGTGGTCAACTGTGTCAAAGGCAGCAGTGAGATCCAGGAGAATTAGAACAGAGAAATCACCCTTTGACTTGGCCCGAGCAGGTCATTTGTGACTTTAGTGAGAGCTGTTTCTGTGGATTGTTGGGACCGGAAGCCAGATTGGAAGGGGTCAAGAAGCAAGTTGTAGTAAATAAATTGGGTAAGGAGATTGTAGATGACTCTCTCAAGCAGTTTTGAAGCCAGAGGAAGTAGAGAGATAGGGCAATAGTAATATACTTAAAGAATGGTGTGATAGTTATGTTTTACCAAATTAAATATACAGTAATTAAAAAAGAAGTATTGTTTGGAAAGAATAAGAATTTATGAAACTCTTGCCAATATAAAATTAATTTATAAAAATGGTAATTAACATAACGGATGGTAGATATAGGGAGCAGACTACTAGTTAAAGAGGTAGGAACAAATCAATTAACAGTATTTAAAGGAACATGACATTTTTCCTATCTATTGCATCAGAATGAGGGCATTTAATAATGTGTCACAGCATATTTTATTTTTTCAAATAATGGTCTCAGAGCACAAAAACATATTCAGAAGTATAACTGCTGTTGGGGGCTTGCCCTCTGTCAGCCAATGAGATCAGATTAAAGTATGCGCTCTGCGTTTCCTGTTAGTTTCAATGATCATTTATTATTATTATGAGCATTTATTATTGGAGAGGGCTACAGGGGCAGGAATTTCACTAGTAATATAATATACTTATGTATCTCTTTAGTTTTGTGTATTTTATTTTATTAAGAATTGTATAAAATTGTATAAATAGTTCCTAATTGATTTCTCCCCTCTGTAGCTCATGAAGACAGTGTACTTCTAAGTACAGGGTATGCAACCAATCAGTGGCAACATTCTGCAACATGCTACATGAGAGAGATCTAATCTGAAACACAGTCTGTGTATTCATGAGCTGCATGAGGTAAAACGGGCAGATACAAACAGGCACAAATTGTATGATTTAGGCAGAACGAAAGCCGATCATTGAAGCACTTTTGAATAAAATAAAGTCATAAAAGTGAAAAGCTACACAGGTATATCATATTCCTTGTGAAATACAGAAACCTCTCATTTCCCTTTAAACAACAAATCTTTCTGGAGGTAGACTGGGTCTCCAATCTATGCTCCAATCTCCTTTCCGTAAATGAACAGAGACGGGTATTCTTTCTTTTACGTGATTATTTGCCCCGGCTTAAGACAATCTCTAAGGCCTGGCCCTCCGTGGGTTAATAAATAAAGTGCCTCGGTGCTGGTTCAGCAGAGCTGCAGGAAACTCCAGACCAGTTGACTTGAGTTTCCCTGATTTAGTGATAAATTGGCACCTGTTTACTAAGTAATCCCCAAAGGGCAGAGCGTTAATGCACACGCTGGAAGAAACCATGCGGCAACACGGTGTTTAGTGTATCTAGGCCTAACTAGTCAGCACAACACCTATTAACTTAATGGGGGCTGATATAATAGCGTAATGACAGTGAGACACCATGAGCTAATGCAGTCTTATTAATGCAAATACTGATCTATTGGTTCCTAGGCCATTCAGATTTGTGGCCCCCACGCCCCACTTACAGCTCCTCTTCTTCCCTTTCTATATCCCTAAGCATATGTTTATGAATGTGTATTAATATATATATGTTGTTGTTGTTTAGTCGTGTCTGACTCTCTGTGACCCTATGAATCACAGCATGCCAGGCACAACTTGTCTCTGTTTGTGCTCATCCATAAGGTTTTCATGGCAAAGATAATGGAGTGGGTTTCCAGTTCCTTCTCAAGGGGACAGCGATTTGCCTGACCTCTCTGCTATGACCTGCTCATCTTGGGTGACCATACATGGTATAGCTTACAACTTCTTTGAGAAAGAAGCTGTGAGCTATAAAATGCCAAGGTAGTGATCCAGAAGGGGATGTGTGTGTGTGTATATATATATATATATATATATATATATATATATATATATATATATATATATGTTTGATACAGAGGGCATATGCTGAAGTGAAGCCAAGTATAATATGGTTATGGATTGCAAGAGCAAAGCCTTTGTGGACACATTTGCATATCCCTGCTCAGCTTCCAGAATGCAGTGTAATAACTGTATTTCTCGGAATTCTGAGCTGGAAGCCGTTTTTTTAACTTGCTTCAGACATTCAAGTGTTAACACAAATGTACTATTTTTACTGCACTACTGTACGGTGGAGTGCTTCAATCGCTCTTTTGCCCACCATATATAATTTATTGTTGTGGTTAACTACCTACTCAAAATATCCACTACAAAAGGTAAGGAACCGGCCCCACGCTGATGATAGCCAGCAAGCTTGAAACGGCTGTATGTGGGTGGGATTCCTTGCTTTTGTATAATCCAACACTATCTTTGCTCAAAGCTGTTTGATACAGGCCCGCTGTATGCTAAGGGCCATGTTTAATATAGTTATGGATTCCAAGCGCAATACCTTTGTGGACACATTTGCATATTCCTGCCCAGGTTCCCAGAATTCAGTGTAATAACTATGTTTCTCAGAATTCTGGGCATGAAACAAGTTTTCAAATGTTAACACAAATGTACAATTTATTTAATATATATATATATATATATATATATATATATATATATATATATATATATATATATATATATATATATATTAAGTTAAAATAATTGTTTCCTTCTCAGAATTCCGGGAAATACAGTTTTTGCACTGCATTCTGGGAACTTGGGCAGGGACATGCAAATGTGCTCACAAAGGCTTCGCTCTAGAATGTCAAATACACTTGCAGACATTTCTAGGTTCCAAATATGGATAATATAAAATGATATGTAACAACAAGTGTTTTATCAGCTGAATGTCATTGCAGAAAGTTGTATTTCCATCAAGCATGGTCTGATATCTTATTATGATTTGTAATTATTGCTAATAACCTAAAGATATTTCTGAGTGTTAGCATAATATCTAATGAATCACTGCCACACATTATGACTTTTAATGAATTAACTGCATGTCCCAGGTAGGGTGAGCCCAGCAGCCGCTCTCTCTGCTGTAATAACTAACAATTGTACCCACATAGGTGTGATGCTCTGCTGTGTCTGGCATCACTATTTCTGATTGCTATGGGGTATACCATGCAGAAAGTGCCAAGCTATTAGAAGACGTACTGCCAGTAGTTTGCCAATTAAATGCATTTCTAAATCACAGTAATACATTTGTAAAAATGTGATAAAAGTAAAGATATTTTTATTAATAGACCACTGTGGTTTACTTTTTTCTATATGAAAAAAGAACTGCATGCTTTTATATACATGTACTGTGTGGTTCCATTTTCTTTTCTGAGCTAATTCCTATTACTTTCACAGAAAGATATGTCCTTGTCACCTAAATAGTTTTTTCACTGGCAGATTTAGCTGCCACATTTCCACTGCGCACATATATGCTGCCTCTGCATTCAAGATCTTCTCACGCCGCATAAAGTAGATCAGAAGAAGGCAAGATGGAAGATTCCATAGTAGCATAGGTAATTAAATATAAAAGGTAATAAATTAAAATCTTTATATTTTAATTTTTTTTTGTATATAATAAATACAGAATAAGGAGGTCCCATTGCTTGTGCCCCCTTTAGCAGAACGTACCCAAACACAATAGGAATTCCTGATAGATAAAATAGAAATACCAATGAACTGCAAAGGTCTCTGGTAGTAATTGGATTAACCCCTTCAGTAAGTGTCCCTGGGGGAGGTGTATATAGTGTTGCAGGTTTTTACTCTGCGGCCCAGTGACATCAGTTTAATAAGAGGCAGGGACGGCTGGAAATGAAATGCAGGGTAAGTATCCCCCACAGACCGGTACAATTCACCACACGGCGCCGTGGCCAGGTCGCAGTGTTGCCGCTCCAGTTGATACACACAAGGACAAGCTTGTTCTGAGGGATTGTCAGGCGCTCCTTACAACCACTGCCCCAGAACAATACCCATCTGGAGAAAGCTGTGCTATGTGCCAGGCCTGAATTCTAAAGTCCTGTCGCATGGGGATTTAAAATGTACAGTAGTACCTCGGTTCACGTCTGCTCCGGTTTTCATCGTTTTTGGTACTTGACGCGTCTAACGGGGAAAAATTGCTTGGAACTCGGCACTGGCTTGGTACTCGACAAGTGGGACTGATCTGATCAATTGCCCAAAACTCGACACCCTGCATCCTGTTTCTGCTTTTAAAAGTCCAAGTGCAGCCTGTGTCTGTAAAAGCCAATGTGCAGCCTGTGTAAGAGCCCACGTGCAGCCTGTGACTGTAAGAGCCAATGTGCAGCCTGTGACTGTAAAAAGTCCAAGTGCAGCCTGTGTCTGTAAAAAGCCCAAGTGCAGCCTGTGTCTGTAAAAAGCCCAAGTGCAGCCTGTGTCTGTAAGAGCCCAAGTGCAGCCTGTCTCTTTAAAAAACCCAAGTGCAGCCTGTGTCTGTAAGAGCCAATGTGTAGCATCTGTAAGAGCCCAAGTGCAGCCTGTGTCTGTAAGAGCCCAAGTGCAGCCTGTATCTGTAAGGGCCAATGTGCAGCCTGTGTAAGAGCCCAAGTGCAGCCTGTATCTGTAAGAGCTAATGTGCAGCCTGTATCTGTAAGAGCCCAAGTGCAACCTGCGTCTGTAAGAGCCCATGTGCAGCCTGCGTCTGTAAGAGCCCATGTGCAGCCTGCGTCTGTAAGAGCCCAAATGCAGCCTGTGTCTGTAAAAGCCCAAGTGCAGCCTGTGTAAGAGCCCAAGTGCAGCCTGTGTCTGTAAAAGCCAATGTACAGCCTTTGTAAGAGCCCACGTGCAGCCTGTGACTGTAAGAGCCAATGTGCAGCCTGTGTAAGAGCCCAAGTGCAGCCTGTGTCTGTAAGAGCCAAGTGCAGCCTGTGTTAGAGCCAAAGTGCAGACTGTGTAAGAGCCCATGTGCATCCTGTGTAAGAGCCCAAGTGCAGCCTGTGTAAGAGCCCAAGTGCAGCCTCTGTAAGAGCCCATGTGCAGCCTGTGTCTGTAAGAGCCCAAGTGCAGCCTGAGTCTGTAAGAGCCAAGGTGCAGCCTGTGTAAGAGCCCAAGTGCAGCCTGTGTAAGAGCCCAAGTGCAGCCTGTGTATGTAAGAGCCCAAGTTCAGCCTGTGTAAGAGCCAAAGTGCAGCCTTTATGCCTGTTGAATTTTTAGGTTTAGTATGCAAAAACAAGACCAGTAGTTCAAAGTAAAATGTGAAAATTCTGGAGTCCAGAACGTATTATTTCAATTTATATTGATTCCTATTGGAAATGCTTGTTTGGAACTCAACCCGTTTGGAACTCATCCTGCTGTCCGGAACGGATTAAGGACGAGAACCGAGGTACCACTGTATTTAAAATACTTAATCTGTTATGTTTTCTTGTTTACCTGGTATGAGAAGCAACAAATGGTTCTTGTTATCTGTATGAGACTGGCAGATGTTATTGTTTACTTGTTATGACTGAACATCAGAATTATGTGTAATATATTAACTTATATTATATTGACTTAGTTTCTGTAGCAAAACCCTGTATTGTGAAAATAAAGATTGGTATCCAGTTGTGGAATATGATACATGCCCTAGGCTGTCCTGTGGGATTATTGTTGTTTTTAGCACTATTTTATTACTTTGAAGCATCGCTCCAGTCAGACTGGATTATTGGATAGGGTTTCCAGCAACTAAGTCTCTTCTATCCTGTATCCACGTCTCATATCCTTTCAGCAATTAAGAAACTCCTATCCTGTGTCAGCTGGAATCAAACACTCTCCTCCATCCTGTTTCTTAAAATATAGATATATTAAAAAAAAAAAAAAAATGATATGATAATGGGTAACTTATTTTTTCAGAAAGAAACAAAATCTTAATATATATTTTTTAACTAATTATATGCATTTTTGCTTTAATGGGCGTGTCGTGACACAGGGGTAAAGGAACAAGTTGCATCCCAAAACCTTCCTGCTTCCAGTTTACAGGACCCCTGGCACTATGATGGGTTGGAAATCTCAGCACCCAGCTTGCTTCTACAGGTATCAGGAACACAGGAACAGAAAGCCGGAACACAGGACAGGAGCAGGTGTAGGACCCTTTAGGGCGTAGCAGGAGAAGTATTCGGATACCAGCAAGTGATATAACTCAATCCTTCCCTCAAGAATGACATTGGTTACAGTACAGCACATTTATACAAAACATCACCCAATCAAAAAAGACACAACCTCTGATGTCATTCCCATTGATCAACCCATGCTGGTCAGGAACCTTGCTGAGTAATCCTCTCTTTGTTCCCAGCCTCTCTTTCATAACTGAATCCCCATTGTTCCCTGGCATCTGCCAGCCCTCCCCCTGGTCTACTGGACCCCTCAAATCAAATACCCAATAACTGGGAACCCCGGTGATATACTTTAATAAAATCCCTGGGGGAAATGCAACAGTTTAAGACTAAACATGACTGGGTACCATTTATACACCAATAATTTCATACAGGAATAAACTATACATATTAACTTAACAACATGAAACATAGTTTACCAACATGGCAGTAACAGTCCAAGTGTCCATTTAAGCGTAGTCAGACTGCTAATTGGCTGAATGCCTATTCTAGCACTGAAGCTCCAGCTTGGAGTTTTTTCAGGCTCCAAAATGAGCCAATCACAGCAGGGCCTATGTGTACAGCCCAATCAGCAACAGCCCTACAGTCTATGGAATTTAACATGGAAACATCTTCCCCACAGACTTTCATTGTAACAGTCCAATATGAAGTGTTACGGTTCTTACTGGAATAAGCCTTGTCTGGAAAAGCTTTTGACCAAACAGGGCTGGAAAAAGTAAGGGTTCAAAAGGGCCCGCCCTTGACCTCCAGATCTCTATTCATATCTATTGAAAAGATGCCACAATTATAAGCAACTTGCAACAGGATAATAAAATGAACAGCATCACCTGCTCATGTGTTAATAAGGGAAAGTAAATAAAGAAATTAAATAATAATTATTTTTTTTATTGTATTAGTTTGGGACATTCCTCAAAACTTACTAAACTTCTCAGCTGCTCAAATACTATTTTAGAGATATATATTTATATATATATATATATATATATATATATATTTATATATAAATAAATAATATAGCCTCTGCAATAGCTTAGTGAATCTGTCCTATTGAATTTTCAGTCTTATCCTGTTATGGGTACGGCACAAGTCCGCCGCTGCAGTGCGGTGACCAACCAATAGATGGCGCTGCTGATATTCCAGTTCCATATCATAGAGTCAAGGTTTAGGTAAACTGTTAGGGTTAGATTTAGGGTGAGCGTTGGGGTTAGTTTAAGGGTTAGGCTACCATCCTAACCTTAGAACTTCTCTAACATATTGGCAGCGCTGCAAAATATCCGCAGCGCCATCTAACGGTTGTTCGCCGCACTGCAGCGGCGGACCTGTGCCGTAACTATAACAGGATAGATCCGAATTTTCTATCATGATTAAAAAAAAGCATGTTTAATCTTTTTATCCTGTTTATCTTGATTATATAGCTTGGGGAATTCCGCAAAATTCACTAAGCTTCTCAGTGGCTGCAATTGCAGTTTTAGAGCAAAAAGTGGTAAAAAACAACAACAAAAACAATATATATATTAATGTTGCCTTTGCAATGGCTTAGTGAATTTGTCCCATTGAATAAAAAAAAACATGCTTTAACCCTTTGACTTTGCCAGTTAAATATTACAGATGTTATGACCTTTTTTTGGATCAATTAAATTCAGTTAATTAATTTCCTCCATCCACCCTCATACTGTCTTCTTGATAAGATGTATCTATGCTCCTTTAAACGCTGAAGATTGGTGGTTTCACCTGCTTTTATTTCCAAGACTTACAGTTCAGCTCCATTCACTGAAGACATTAACAGAGAAACCCTTATCTCATCCTAAGAAATGACTTCATTCTCCCTCCCCAGACAGCCTCTAACCTCAGTTTGCCCCTCTCCATCTCAATAGATATTTATTGCACCCTCTGTATAAACCTCACTCATTCTACACTCCAATAAAAGCCCTAATCCAACTAATCTCACATAAACCTATAGAGTTTTATCTATTGAGTCTGCTATTTCCTGTACATATACAAAGCATCATTTATTCTTAGACATTTTTATACACATCAAATAACTCTGTTATAATGGAGTTTTATTTGGACTCTATAATTTATTTAAATTAATTTACACTGGAGATATGTGTCAGGGAAACTCTTCCATTTTCTATAAATTAAAATATATTTAAAAAATATTTAATTTAAAGGGACATAGACGGTTTCTGGATTTAACTAGGAATATAATATACCTGTGTATTTTCTTTTAAGCATTGTATTTTATTAAGAAGATTTTAAAATTGTGTCTGCCTAAAAACATGCTTGTGTCTGCCCTTTGCAGATCATGCAGCTTGTGCATACACAGACTGTGCAGTATAGTGTTTCAATTTAGCCTGTCAGTGACCTCTCTCAAGAAGCATGTTGTAGAATGTTGCCACTGATTGGTTATTATCAGACACTGCATACCCTGTACTTAAAAATACATTGTCTTCATGAGCTGCTATTGAGGAACTATTTGTAAGAGTTTAGGCCGGAAAAACACTTAATAAAATAAAGTACATAAAAGTAAAGCAATAATTATGTATATTATATTCATAGTGAAATATAGAAATATTCCTGATCTCTTAAAGGTATTTGAAGTTGTTTACAGCTATTAAACTCCCATATACTCTTCTGAATGTTTTTATAATGAAAAAAGACAAATCTATTTTAAGTTCATGAATATATAGTACTATGTATTGTCATTAAGACCACCATTTTCTGTTAAATGCACACAATATTCCCACCCACAGATATGTTATTTTGAATAATTTGAAAATTGTTTCTTATCAGAATAATGATTTGTAGACTGATCAAACTTCCATTATTCCTTTTGAATGCATTGACATGCAGTATTGCTCCATTTGTATGAAATACTTACAGAAACAAATAAACAGAAGCTATTATAGAATAATTGCATATAATAGTGAGCTTGCTGTAAATATATGACTATAGTGACCCTCTTGGAAGTTTACTATTTGAAGAACAAATCAGCAAAGTTTATGTTCCTGCTATAAAATGTGTAAAGAGATATTGACTGTGTTACAATTGGGTTGCGTGTTGGATGGCGTGCCGATGGCTCTACCATCTACACTAGAAGAGATGAAGAAGCAATGTTTGGTATTCCCAAAGCCCTTTAGCCCATCTACAAATATAATTTAGTTAGTTCTCAAAAAGTAATCACATGTTTCAATAAATCTGATTTTCTTCAAGGCCAATAGGTCTACCTGTTGGATATAAGGCCATGATTGCTGTTTTATTCTGATTGTCTATTTTAGATTCTTATTTTACAACTGTATTATACTGAAGATATTAATAAATAAAAAACAAACAGTTTCGTATTTGGCTTAACATATACATTTTAGTAGAGCTAACACACAAATATCTTAGAATGAAATGAGAAGAAATCAGTTATAATTTAATGACCTTTTAAAGTCCTGGGCTTTGCCATTAAGACCACCATTAATTGTTAAATGTACAATGACCATTAAGACCCAGGGCTGTATCTAGCGCTACGGAATATGTTGGCGCGTTACAAATAAACGATAATAATAATAATAATCTACCTTTTTGGAGCCCCTAGGCAGTGAAGTGGAGGAGCCCCTGCGAGTGAGTACGCAAGGTATGCACGGACCCATTTTTGTGTGTAAGTTCCCTTTTCCTGTTGTAACTATCTTGTTCTAGGTGGTTACCCCCTTGTAAGCCGGTCTATGAACTGCAACATTTAGTTATTTTTTTAAGCCAGGAACCATTTTTATTTTAAGAAGTGGTGCTCCTCACAGGGAAGAGCCCCTGGGCAGCTGCCTATTTGGTCTAATGGGTAATCCGGCCATCTTAAGACCTATTTTACTTGAATCAAAACAACTACAAAAAGTAAGAAGTTGGCTTTAATCAACAACCAAGAAAACCCTTGGTTCTCCAAAACCCTCATTCATCAATTCAGTACACTTGTAGATGAATGTCCTTATAGCTGTATGAATCCCAGATATATTATTATGGTCTAATATTATATACGTGGCAATGTCTTTTTACAGACCAGTACTCCAATTTTTCAAAAGACCAAATTATAGTATACACCAAGAGTCAGCGCATTTGAGTTATAATTTTATCTATAAATATTAGTCCGCCAAAAGGTATCACAACCCACAATATAAATGAAATCCTCCTTTCATCCGCTGTTTCTATTGCTCTCTAATTACAGTCCTCTGATCTCTTTCTGTCATTCTTACTTCCTCAGTAATAAAGTTTGGAGTCTCGTACTTGGCCCTTTAGAGCCTACAGCTGGCTTCATTCACATAAAATGAACTCACGTCTCTGCAACATAAAATCTCTGAGCTGGAAGTTCCTGAGATATAATAAAAGGATATTTGTATAGACGTTCACTTAAAGGGCCACTGAAGTCATTGCTCTTTACAGTGCAGTGGGGGAGCTGGGGAATGGAGGGCCCCAGTGCAAAAATAAACATTTGGGGGCTTCTACAGCAATCAAGGGGAGGGGAGAGATAGAGAAGAAAGGTAGAGAGAGAAAAGGGTTGGAGGTGGAGAAAGAGTATGCGGAGAGGAGGGGGAATAGAGAAGGAAAAGAGATTGAAGAGGGAGTGAGACAGTGAAGGAAGAGAGAGAAAAGGGAGAAAGAGAAGAAGCAAATATAAAGGAGGTGAAGACGAGAGTGTAAAGAGGAGAGGGAGAGAGACGGAGGGAGATAAATGAAAGAGAAGGGAGAGAGGTGTTTTAGAGAGGTAGATGGAGAGGGGAAGGTGGAAAGAGATGAGAAAAAGAAAAGGAGGAAAGGGAAAAGAGAAGGGAGAAAGGGAAACAGAGAAAAGGAACAAAAAGGGGGAATGGGGGATGAAATATGAGATATGAGTGGGAGAAAAGAGAGAGATGATAGATGAGGAAGAGGAGAGGGGGATGAGAATAGGGAGGGCAAGATAATGAGAAAGAGAGAACATGAGAAGAAAAACGGTAAAGGTAGAAAGAGAGAGGAGGGGAAGAAGAGAAGGGGAAGACAGGGGAGAGAAAGAAGGGAGAAAGAAGGAGACAAGGAGAAAATGGAATAGGAGAGCAGGAGAGGGAAGGGAATGAGAGAGACAGGAGAGTGAAGAGGGATAGAGAAATTAAGGAGGAGAGAAAAAATGGTAGAAAGAGGGTGGGAGAAAATGGAGAAAGTCAGGAAAAGGGATGAGACAGGAGGAAGAGAGCCATGGAGCGGGGAGCGAAAGGGGGCCAGAGAGGGACACATAAAGGGCAACAGAACCACCCAGGGGGGCAGAGAGGGCTGCGGGCAGAGACAGTCCCATGAGAGGTCAGCAAGGGCCAGAGAAGGATGCGGGAGGGCCACAGGGAGCCAGAGAGGGCCGGAAGGGAGAGTATTAGGGCAGGGAGGGACCGCAAGAGACCCGCCAGCACTTCATATTTTTAGGGACAGAACTTCCTACTAAAACTGCATGCCTAGTTTTGTTTCTAGCATAGAGGGCATGTCAGGAGGAACAGCTTCTTGGGGATAATGTCACTGGTCTCCTGGCGGCAGATTGCTGCTGGTCAAAAACCTTACCATAGTCAACCTGACTGCTTGCAGTAGCCTTGCAGGATTGAGCCCCTTAATCTTCAAGACCAACATAAGAATGGACTTACACAGACAAACACAAGTTTTATTTTATTGTATATCTCAGTGAAAAATACATGTATTTAAAAAATTCAAATATGTTTTAAAACATCTTTACTGTGGTGTCCTCCACCACATAACCCTAGATCTATTTACATGAATGTTTCTGCAATAACACAGAGGAAACTACAGGGCCACCAATTCATAAGTCAAATGTGGCAGCATATATATTTTAAATACTATCTTTAATCGTGTGTTGGTACATAAGACAAGAGAGATATCTACTACAGCACTCAGTGATAAGCTAAAATTCATTATTTCCACAAATAATTAACTGTATATCACAAATATGTTGTCATGTATATCATAACTCAATGTATATATTTTCATAGGAGTTATTTCCAATTTCAGTTCCATAATAGGATAATAAATCATATTCTGTCTTATTATTTTTATATTGATAGAACCCTTTTAAAATAAATTACTTTCATGGGGCTGTCAGACTGTCAGTCTGTCATCTTCAGGCACCGCCCCCTCACTTCCTTTATTACGTGCTCCAGGCAATACGATATTATATCACATATAAAATGTTAATTTGGGGTGGTAACCAAAACTGCCAGTATTAATGGAAGTAATTAATATCAATACAATAAGCCAAAATATCATGAGAAAACATAACCACTAGTGTTTGTTAACCAAATGAAACAATGTACATATTCTTTGATGACATCCTAGACCTATGTGTGATGGCCAACAAGTGAATGAGGAGCAACCTACCCCTGACTGGACAATAACTAAGTGCAAACCTATCAACTGGTCGGTTTGAGACATTCAGCTGTGAACTGGAACCAGTGACAGTTTGCATCTTTTTTTGTGTTCTCTGATACCTTTTCTAAAACACATACATCTTGAAACATAAAAAAAAGCAAAATAGGCAAATTTCATATCTTAAATATACTTTCAACATCTCTCAGTAGGCATGACTGTAAATAATAATAAGAGTATAATGTAGATGCTATAGGTCCATAGTCATACAATAGATATTTCAGTAATGCATATCATCCACTTTACTCTCACTTTTACTATATGGTCTTTTGAATAACAAAAATTGATGTGGTCCAATACATATTATTATTTTCTGGGCTGACTATTTAAAAAAGGTTTCCAACATCTACTATAGGGATTTCTTTCAATAACAATCCAAAACTTGTATCTATCGATAATAAATATAATTAACCCACAATTACTTCTCTTGGACCAACAGAAAACATTATTTAATTTAAACCGAGGAATGAAAACATAAATCGTGGCTGCCTCCAAGGCTCATAGTCTAATCAGCAAAATATATAGAGCACCCAGCTATATTTATTTTACATTGACATTAGAAACCAATAAATACTCTAAATCTTGACTATCCCTGGGAACTATAGTCTAATCAGCAAAATATATAACAGCCATATAAAAGAAAACTAGAGATTAATTACTTCTATTCACTATACGGGTCAGGAGAAACCATAAAATGACCCAATAAAAATTCAGCAAATTAATTGCCCCATTCATTTATTTCAGGTGACCTTCACATGCTCGCGATGCAACATGGATGATAATGGTTTTTAGAAGTAAATGACACAAGCTAAGGAGAGGTCAGGGCATACATTTATATATATATTATATATTACCAGTTCCTTCTCCAGTGGTCTGTGATTTGTTAGACCTCTGGGTTATAAGCTTGGGTAACCCTATATGGTTTAGCTCACAGCTTCATTGAAGTACACAAGCCCCTTCACCATGACAAGGTAGTGATCCAGAAGGCGATGCTGGTAGAAACATCCCATATATAGTTGTGAGCATGTGAGTTGTTGCTAACGCTTGCGGGCTCGCAAAGCGAGGGCCTCAGTTGCTGGCATGGAGCGTTGAAGGCGCTCCTTGCCAGCAACTGCGACCCTCGCAAAATTTACGTCATTACGCAAAGAAAATCCGAGACACGTTACGACCCATTACGACCTCGCAAAAATCGGCCGCTACACGCGCACATGAAAACATGAAAAATACAACAAATACACACAACAAATACATAAAAAGCTTACTTACAGGAAGAGGGAGCATCCAGGACCTCGAAAACTAAAGTTACACCTCATTTTAACTCAAATTAAAAGAGTTTAGACATTAAAAAATTCTCTAAGCGAGAGAAAAAATGGCCGCCGAAAAAAACAAAAACGAGGCTACAGCAGTCTAAAGACACAAAACACCACCAAACACCTACGTATTTGCCGAAAAACCCCAACGAGATTAGAAAACAAGGACGCAACCCGCGCAACCCCAAAAACATTACAAACACAAGAAATACAAACAACAAACACATAAAAAGGTTAATCACAGGAAGGGGGGGCACCAAGGACCTCTGCAAGTGAAGTTACACCTCCATTTAAGCACAAATTTCGAAGTTTAGAGACCCGAAAATCACCTAAGCGAGAGAAAAAATGGGCGCCGAACAAAACGAAAACGAGGCTAAAGGTCCCTAAACACGCAAAACACCACCAAACAGCTACGGATATTAATGTCGCACGACATAGAAAACGAAGGACGCTACATCAGACACATTATATACACCAAACACCATTAGCTCACTTACAATTGGATTGCCGTGACGGGCAATTCGCTAGTCATATATAATTTATATACACTGTTAAAAAGGAGAGGACACAATCACTTCATGTAGCCACCATTTTACTCTTAAGTTTCTTTGCTACTGTCTCAAAGTATCCCCTGTGCAAATGTCCTATATTCCTGTGCAGATCTTTCTGCAATTACAGTAAGTCACAATGTCACCCTGTACAATCTTATATCTGGTCCCTGAGTCAATGAGATAAGACGGAGCGACCAAGGTCACAGCTAATGCTGGGTCTTGTACCGCGCGTGGACTCCATACCAAAGCACTGGGATTATTACCCACACATACCCCTGGACTCCCTTACAAGTCCCTGTATCTGTGAGAACTTTCCATATTCTAATGGACAGCTCATTAGTTTACAAGGACACATATTCCTGAGAAAGTAGCACCAAATCAAGTGAGAAAGAAAATGAAAGCCTACAATAAGAAATAATTGTACATACAAGTTACAAATGGAAAGGTTTATTTACCTGCTTTATCAAGCTTAGTTATTAAAAATAATTTTGACCACAATGATCATTTACGTCTATAACTTAATATACCTTACATACAATGCTGTGCACATATTGATCTGAAAGCGCTGCTATTAAAGTGCATTGATATAAATTGCTGTTATATATTAGTCCCAGCAGTCCGTGTATCTCTGGTTGTATTAATACATCTGACTGTCCGTTCCTCTGCATCGCGCGGTCCCAATAAGCTCCTGAGACGCGCTATCTCTCACAATCCTGGAACATAATTCACACAGATATATCTCACTCTGTGCACATTATCAGCAGGGGCTGGCAAATAATAGCCCGGGGGCACAGCTGTCCAGGAGGCCCCATGCCATACATAAATATGCACTGACAGCAGATTCACACATTGTATACAATAACCACCCATAGGTTATACAGCGAAACATGCACAGTGTGCTACACAATACACTATACTATAGGAGTGCACATATATACATGGCAGAAATACCATTAAAGGGCCATTGTGGGCACATATTTAAAGGGCTATGGAAGGTTCTTGGATTTTACTAGGTATATGATATCCCTATATATCTATTTACTTTTATCTACTTTATTTTATTAAGAAGTGCTTATAATCTCTGCTTTTACTGCCTAAAACCAAACAAAATAGTCCCTGTATGGGTCTGCCCATTGCAGTGTATGCATGCACATACTGTATGGTAATACATTCTACACCATACTACAACAGCACGTTGTCAGCACCCATGTATGCATGGTAGAAATATCATTAATGGGCCATTGTGGGCTCATATTTAAAGGGCTATGGAAGGTTCTTGGATTATACTAGGTATATAATATACCTATGGTATGTACCTATTTACTTTTATCTATTGTATATACTCGAGTATAAGCCGATCCAAGTATAAGCCGAGGCACCTATTTTACCACAAAATACTGGGAAAATGACGAGTATAAGCCTAGGGTGGGAAATGTGCTGCCCCCTGGGTCCCCCTCTCCCTTCCCTGTGTCTCTTCCCCCCCTCCCTTCCCTGTGTCTCTTCCCCCCTCCCTTATCACCCTCCTCAACCCCCCTCCTCATTCTCAACCTCCCTCCTCATCCTCACCCCCCTCCTCAACCTCCCTCCTCAACCTCAACCCCCCATCCTCAACCCACTCCTCAACCCCCTCCTCATCCTCAACCCCCTCCTCAACCTCAACCCCACTCCTCATCCTCAACCTCCCTCCTCATCCTCAACCTCCCTCCTCAACCTCTCTCCTCAACCCCCTCCTCAACCTCAACCCCCTCCTCATCCTCCCTCCTCAACCTCAACCCCCCATCCTCATCCTCAACCCCCTCCTCAACCTCCCTCCTCAACCTCCACCTCCCTCCTCAACCTCAACCCCCCTCCTCAACCTCCCTCCTCATCCTCCACCCCCCTCCTCATCCTCAACCCCCTCCTCAACCTCCCTCCTCATCCTCACCCCCCCTCCTCAACCTCCCTCCTCAACCTCAACCCCCCCATCCTCAACCCACTCCTCAACCCCCTCCTCATCCTCAACCCCCTCCTCAACCTCAACCCCCCTCCTCATCCTCAACCTCCCTCCTCATCCTCAACCTCCCTCCTCAACCTCTCTCCTCAACCCCCCTCCTCAACCCCCTCCTCAACCTCAACCCCCTCCTCAAACTCAACCCCCTCCTCAACCTCCCTCCTCAACCTCAACCCCCCTCCTCATCCTCAACCCCCTCCTCAACCTCCCTCCTCATTCTAACCCCCCCTCCAAATACCTCCCCCTCTCCCTTTCCCCTCACTTACCTCCAGCAGCTTCTGCTCCGGCCTCCGCTCCTTCCGGCGTCTTGACCCGGCCGATGCTAATGACGTGACGTCACGTCATTAGCATATACCGGGTTCCGGCGCAAAAAAAAAAATTTAAACGAGGCTACACGACCCCTAAAGCCGCAAAACACCACCAAGCACATATGATTTTTCAAAAAAGCCGTACGAGGTACAAGATACACTTTTAGCAAGGACGCTAAATCATCCACACCCGAGTACCACATACACATTCGCCGCCATTTTACAACACTAACTTACAGAATGCGGAAGTACACAGCTACACCTCGCGCACGCAGCCTATTTACACTACACACTGCACACATTGCTGTCACTTACACCTCAGCTCCACAACACTGCAAACCTACATTGTATGCTGCAGGAACATCAAAACAGATTGTTAGCTCTTCAGCACAATGCTTCCTGCATATGTTAATTACAAATAGGTAAAGTATATTAATTTATTAATTTATTACTTAATTAATTAGCATAAAAAACAATATATACACAAGAAAAAAATACACTATCGCAATTAACGCAAAAGCCATCGATATAACACGGAAATTCAACAGAAATAACTTATTTTATATTGCAGATTTGCGAACTTGAGAATGTTGTGTTATTATTTCTAATACCTAACATCAATTTCCCTTTAATTATAAGTACAGTAGTGTATGTATATTTGTATTTACAATGCTACGGATAGGACTTTAACCCCCTTGCGGGTTCTCTCTAGTACCTGTTGGCTTTCTGGCTACATTTTCTGGTTACAGGGTTGAATGCCAGTGAGTTTATTGCAATTTAATTTTTCAACGTAACAGTTACGGGCTTGACAGATCAAAGGATTTGCGGCCGCAGAGTTCAGATTTTGACATCCTGTAGTTTTTTTTCGCACATAACCCGCAATTCGTTAGGGGGTAGCTTTATGGGGCCAATTTAATAGATGTATGTCTTGCGGGCTACATTACGGGCAACGGTTTTACACGTTACGGGAATTTAATGTGGCGGTAGGAGTACCAGGAATAGAGCACTGAAGATCAAGAAAATAAGGATTTGGCTCCCTGCGGCACTAATGGAGTCTGAGATGTTTCCATCAGGGGGCACAACTTTTAGATTGTGGGGCATCTTTATTATATTTTGGGCAATAACCTTTCAGTTGAATGTCAGTACCTGCCTCCACACTGCACCCACATACAAATTTGCTGAACTCATATTAGAAAGGAACAGTAAGTCCCTTCAACTATAAGTAACACAATCCCAACCCATCGTCTACAAACCATATACGTAGACACACACCATACATTTACACACAAGTACCACATGCACTGCCATGCATAGATCAGAAATACCCACATACATGCAACACAGACAACTAGCACATGTACCATATGTACAGGTAAAGTAGTGGAGCTAATGTTGATGCAAAGCAAGGTAAGGACCCGCTGCTATCTACCCTCCTCATCATTTATTAGAGAAGGGCAGATAATAATGTTTGGCAGAACAGTGATTTTCGAAATGAGCAAGGGGGTCCCCAAAAAATTTTGCACCGGGTTCCCCCATTCAATCAACCCCGCTACTGCACAGGTACACACAACCCATTTACTCAAAGACCCCCTCTCTATTTAGGTAAAACAAGGATATGAAATGATTTTTTGAGAAAATCATGATTTTACCAGACTGCCTATGTATAGTATCTTCCATATTGCTTGTCTTCATCGTTTCAAGTTAATTTGGAGCCTAAGGATATGTTTTTCTACTGAGTTGTGCAGGTTGGTTACTAGAGAAGGATTTGTTATCTCACTGGAGTGTAAAATCAGTGTTTAGTATTTGACTCTTACCCATCTTAACACCCTTCTTTTCATTTTCTATACCTGCCCCTCATGCTCTAGACAGGAAGATTTACTGCCAAATGTAAAGTGGTCCATTAATGCACATGCACCATATGTACAGATACTGCAGAACAGAGTTTGGATCCCTTCTGAGTCGCTGCTGAATGAGCTCTGTGGGGCCATCTGCTGGCCTGAAGATACAGAAAGCCCCCACCCCTCTCAGCTTTCGACCTCGATCTACCTATTCTGGCAGATTGCTCTGTGTCCTCCCAGATCAGCCCACCTGCTCCTAAATAATTGCAGTGTCTATAATTTACCTTTAATAGATTTCATGCACATAGGGTTAAAATGGACAAAACGTTGAAGGTGTACCTTAAACGACACCCCAAACCTCTCCGCCCTGCAATGCCAGGCATGCTATCTCAGTAATTATAATAAATAATACGCCATCTCTTTTTTCCTTTATCCTCCAAGTCAAGAAGCCTGCTAGAGCGTCAGGTAGGGGGTAATAAAATAGTCGCATAAGTATTGCTGATTCCTAAGGCATATGGAAGAATTATCAAAAAAAAATGTTTTGCTCAATTGGAATTGCTGGTTTAGTTTATTGTAGTTGATAAACAATATAAATATATATATAAAAAACACTCTAGAGTGAGATTACATACTTCCCCTTTAAGAATGGAACAATACCACAAAGTTTTTACCCAAACTTACTGCGCATCTGCAATGTGTATTTTGCATATGGATCTACCGTGAAAGGATGTGTTTGGTCATTTTACTCTAGACACATATAGATAGATAGATAGATAGATAGATAGATAGATAGATAGATAGATGGATGGGTGGATAGATAGATAGATAGATAGATAGATAGATAGATAGATAGATAGATAGATAGATAAATAGAACAACAGAACGATAGATAGATAGATAGATAGATAGATAGATAGATAGAACGATAGAACGATAGATAGATAGATAGATAGATAGAACGATAGATAGATAGATAGATAGATAGATAGATAGATAGATAGAACGATAGATAGATAGAACGATAGATAGATAGATAGATAGATAGATAGATAGATAGATAGAACGATAGAATGATAGATAGTTGAATGGGTGGATAGATAGATAGATAGATAAATAGAATGATAGATAGAACGATAGATAGATAGATAGCTAGATAGATAGATAGATAGATAGATAGAACGATAGATAGATAGATAGAACGATAGAAAGATAGATAGAACGATAGAACGATAGATAGAACGATAGATAGAAAGATAGAACAATAGATAGAACGATAGATAGAAAGATAGAACGATAGATAGATAGATAGATAGATAGATAGATTGAACAAATGATATAAAGATAGATAGATAGATAAATAGATAGATAGAACGATATAAAGATTGATAGATAGATAGATAGAACGTTATATAGATAGATAAATAGATAGATAGATAGATAGATAGATAGATAGACATGCATATAGTATATTTTTTGTGTTCTTTAAACATAGAATATTCTATACATTTTAATATTCCCTCAAAACATTTTTATTATTATGATCAGGTGCAGGGATTCCTAGTTCTCACCATTTGCAGACTTTAATGTGTTGGACGATATCTGGGGCCACGCAGGCTTTTTTATTAAAATCCTGGGCTGTCATCGACACAGGGGTAGATCAAAATGAGCTATTACCTTAATTAGCTTTAGATTTATTACCATACCGGCATATTTTCCTATCATTAATACAACGGGTGAATATAAATGTTTTTAAGTATCAGTAACCCCCATCTCAAACACACTTTCTCTCTGATTGCCCCATGTATATTCTCATATAACACTGGTACATAGGGGTATTCACTTACACACAGATTCAGGGTGGTAGTTTAGACCTACACACACTCCGGCACTTTAATAATAGACATACAATATACCAAAATATATTAAATAGTTTCTAAATAAGCAGATATTAATTTTTTCAATGCCATAAAATCACAAAGATCATGATTCACTAAGCTTCACCAGGGCTGCAAAAAGACGTTGCATAGGATGTTTCCATGGAGAAGATAACAAAGAACAGCCATTGCAGCCTCAGCAAACCACTTGGTAGCCACTTTAAAGTTTTTTTGTATATAGGTCAAAGTATGGAGGGAGAATATGATGTATCCACCTGAGTTTAATGGAGCGAGGGAAGCAAGGCAAGACACATGTAATAATACAGATGAAGACGAACAACAAGTTCTTAATAATATGCCAATTAAATATTATCAATAAACAAAGTCTTCCAAACTGATGTAATCTTGAAGGTACAGGAGTGAGTTGCAGCAAACAGTTTATTGTTTAATCTTTAAGCCCCCTCCTTGCCTCCTTTTTTTTTTTTTTTATATATAATTTTTATTATTTTTACAAAAATATAACAATGAATACTTTCAGTATTTCCGAACATCATAAAACAGTTTAGTAAGAAATTATATTGGAATAATAAAAAAAAAAAAGAGAAAGAAACATTAACATGACACCACATCTAAAAAACATTCAGTCTACATGCATGCATATTCATTCGTTGCACCCCTAATACTAAATATCAAGTCGACAAAAATGATAAAAAAAAAAAAATCAAGCAGAGAAAAAAAGGAAAAAAGTAATTAAAAAGAGAAACAAAACAGGAAACGGCAACATTTCCATTAGGCAAGAAAAAAGAAAAGAAAAGAACAAAAAGGAAGAAAAAAAAAAAATCACTCAACCCCTTCTTACCTCCAAAACCCTCTTTAGGACCCCTACCTTGTCATGGTGAAGGGGCTTGTGTACTTCAAAGAAACTGATAGGCAGGTCATATCATCGTCAAATCGACAAATCATGATTTACTGGCAATGGAACTGGCAACCAGCTCTACTTTCTTTGCCAAGAAATCCTCATGGATAACCAAAACCAGATACATAATGGCGTGCTGATGACCGACTGAACAACAACAACCTCCATAAGACTACTCTGATCTGATTATCTTGTAAACCATGGACAATTATATTCAGAGGACTAAATAAAGGAAGTGTCAACTGGTCACCCAAGCTTAGACACATCAACACCGGACGAGTTACAGACACACACATACTGAACACCAAGAGACACACTTTGGCAAACATTTATATATTTACCAGGGTGACCATGCAGTTGACCAGTTGTATCTGTCCAAGACAGCGTGCCATAATGATATTAATTATACAATTGTCATCGCTATGAGCTAAAACTGGTGATCAAAAATATTGTATAGGGTTCAACAGTCATAGGGAATTGTCAATATCTATCTACTGTATCTATCTATATATCTACTGTATTTATTAATATACTATGAAAAGTGTGGCGTACTTCATCTTTTATAGAATTCAGGATAGTCCATATATTCATGTAATATCTCCAATACTCATGGTTGGTGGATCTACTTGATACAACAAATGATCTCTTAACAGTGAGGATCTGGCCTTAATCATAACCCTTCTAAGAATATTCATATTTTTTCACGCTTATCTGAGGGATATCTTGCATTATATATTTTTGTTGGTTTGGTTTGATTTATTTCCACTTAAAACCTCTACATGTTTATTTATCTTGGTGTATCAGAGTCATGTCTATCTGTATGTACCTATAAGATGTAGTGTCCTAGATACATGTCTCTATAATATCTGGAGTACAAGACATGTCTATCTGTATGTACCTATAAGATGTAGTGCCCTAGATACATGTCTAGTTGTATGTCTCTATAATATCTGGAGTACTACACATGTCTATCTAATATGTTTCTGTAAGACCTGGTGCACCAGAGACATGTCTGTCTTTATGTATCGGTAATATCTGGTGTACTTGGGACATGTCCATCAGTATGTGTCTATAAGATGTCTGTGAATCCCTTCAGTGCCAGTGGACACGGGCATGCAGAGCTTTGCATTGTCTTACAGGACCCTCCAGCCTCGATCAATGTCCGTCCATAGATATTGCTGATATTGCTGCACGTATCAAGGGTAAAAAGTGTCACAAACCCAACGTTCATCCTTTCTGAGTCCTTTCCTCAGAACGACATTGATTTCTGTGACAAAGAACTGTCATTTCTTCTAGTTCTTGCTTCACGTTTGTGACACCTGCTGATGACTTTCTGTTCCACAGGCTGACAAAAGAGCCATTATGAAAAGATGAGCCAAACACTGTCATATTTAGTACCATCACTTGGTGCCTTTGAAAGGGCCCATTTATATCCTACACAGCGGGGAAGAATGGGGTTAATCTCAGTACAGCCAGGGTTTGTGTGATGCATAGCTCCGCAATGCTATCCCCCTGGCAGTTATAGGGTTTTCAGCAGAGCTGTCTAGCCGATCTCTCTCCCCAGGGGTATTTACTCTGGTTTTCTCTCTCTCGTATGACATCTGTCGGACACACAGCAGTGGAATAATTGAGTTAGTCCATTTGCTGTGGGTTTGGAGGCTGAGAGATTGGAGAATGATGGCCCATATCTTTGTAGCCTTTTGCTCCTTTGAGATAGACAGCAATGTGATAGAATTGGGACGTGATGTGTGTCATTTTATCAGAAGCCACAGCAATGAAAGGCCACCATTTTGCCACCATGTCTCCTAATGCCTCTGGCTTGATATGTTTTCTATCCAATGATTCCAGTTTGATGTACCTAAGATCTTGCTAGGCCAAGCGACTATAATGCATATTACACTTCATGCATCAGAGACATATAGTTGGTCACACAAATATCCTGTAGAATAGAGATGCTTAGTAGTTATAGGACAATTATTTGGAAGCATTTTCTTATACCTAGGAATTTGTTTTCTTTCTCTGTGCATGCGACTTTGAGGTAGCTTTGTGGAGATGACTCACAGTCTGTGTGAAAAAAAGTGTGTACCTGTTGGGTTGATTGCCCATTATCAACATTCAATATAGGGTGTTGCACAGATTAGTGGATAGATTCTGAGCCAACTGCAACGTAACACACGTCTAGGCCCCAGGCAAGCCATAACAGACAATAATATTGATTGGTGGACCTTCCAATAATTGAGAGGTCTTATGTGCCATTTTGAACAACCGTACTTCCCCGAAAATAAGACCTGAGTGGAAAAAATGCACTAGCATGGTTTTTCAGGATGATCTTAATATATGCTGCTCCCCCAAAGACCTCTTTCAGGGCTCCTCCTCTTCTCCTGCCTGTATGCACCACACATATATACATATACTATCTCTACATATCAGCCAGTCTCTGTCAGCAGCCATCTTCACATAGCACCCAGTCCGTCTCAATATCCACCTCCACAGAGATCCCGCCCCTCTCAGGAACCATCCTCACACACCACCCAACCCCTTTCAGCATCCACCTCACAGAACCCACCCCACTTGTTCTTTGCAGTCAACCAGCCCCAGTGTGCTGAACTGCTCCACATTGCCACCTCTTGGAGCTTCAGTAGAATGCTCTACAGAAAATATAATTAAATGTACTCAGCTCTGGGCCACCCAGAGAAGGGCCCTGGTGCACTGCACCACCTGCACCACTCGTAGATCCGCCCCTGCATAGTAATACTTATTGACATAACAATATGGTGAATCACAGGAAGTGTGTGGTTGGCATCTTCACTGGCATCATGATCTTATATACCACTTGTGTACCCACACAAGATCCACTGCTTCATCCCACCAACCATGATCTCAATTACACCAGCCCACCTACAGTTGCATTGCCCCCACCAACAATTACATTGTCCTACTAATGAGAGGGAACTGGCAAATCAGTCAGGGTCAGACAAATTGAGGTCCACTGGAGTAGGAACTGGCAACACGCTCCAGTATCTTTCCCAAGAAAACAATATGGCTAAGCACAACCAGAAACACAGATAGATGTGCCTAGCATGCTGCATCCATTTGGTCATCGAGAATCAGATGAAACTGAAGTACTGGACAACAACAACTAATGGCCACAACAACCACACCATCAGTTATACTACCGTACAAATAATTTTCATATCCATCACCATCGATTGCACTGCCCTACCAATGGTTACACAATCCCACCAAGGATTACACTACACTAACAATATTTACCCAGCCCGCACCACTGGTTGCCTTGCGCCCATCTGCAATTATATCACCTTACCAACAATTACTGCAAATATTCCAATATCAAGCACTAGATCACCAATAATTATATCCCCATACCAACAATTACACCACCCTACCAATGGTTACCCTTTCCCCATGACAATGGCTCCTTCCCACAAATAACCTTTACTAATGACTACATTGCCCTACCAAGGATTACATTGCCCAACAAATTATTACACGACCCTGTCAATGATAACAGCACCTTACCATCAATTACACCCCCACCAACAATTACACCACTGAAGATTACAGCACCCAACCAATAATTACACTGCCTCCATGGCCATTACTCAGTCCAAGCAATGATTACACCTCCACCTAATACTTCTATTGCACGGTAGAAGGCAAATACAGTGAACATAGTAACTTTTCTAAAAAATCTCTGCATTTTATAAAGTTTGTGTTAGTTTCTGACCATCAAGTCCTTATATTGTTATGAGCACGGACCTCCCTGAGGCTCTTATTCATATGCTAATTTCCCATATAGCAGTCGGATGATGAATTTTTCCTTGTCAAATATTCATGACTAGTGATGGATTTAGATTTCTTTAGTAATTGATTTACAAGGAATAATTGCAATCAAATATGTAAACTTCACTTATGACTTTATACCAATTAGAAAACTGTAGGTTGCTTCACTGAAATAGTTCCATCTTACACTGTATTTAGTGTTTTACCTATAGAGTATGTAGTATTACTACAACTGTACATTATTAGACATATTCAAATGTCCAGCTCTAGATTGACCTTGCATTCTACAGATTCATGTGACAGATGGTCACTATTTGCTATCCTTTAATTTAAGCCAGCTATATTATCTAATGTTTATAGGACACTTTACCCATGGAAAGACTAGAAAAAATGCACCTAAAATATAAGCATTTGATATATTTCACATGTTGGGCACCTGGGAGGTTAGTTTGTGAGGCAATAAGACCTGGAATTATTACAACCTGAATGCATGGTGGTCACTTCTCTGACATAGGGCCTCATTCAATTGTGATTTGGCCAATTGAATAGGGCTCTATATAAGCACAGAGCATATTTTTTTACAGAAGTTTTTAGTTAGTGAAGACCTTGCTTTTGGATAGAAGTTCACTAACTAAAAACTTCTGTAAAAAAAAAATGCTTATATAGAGCCCTATTCAATTGGCCAAATCACAATTGAATGAGGCCCATAGGCTATTAATTGTTCTTGCTGGAATGTCTTGAGGAGAGTAGTTATGTGTGGCCGGTTGGCCAATTTAAGTGATCAAATGCCACATCAATAACGATCTACAACTGTCAGGGCAGAGCAGATATTTTGACAGGCCTAGCATCGGGCTAGAAGCAAAGACTTAATGTGGATCACTTTCTGGTATGTTAGAAGTCACTATGCCAACATCACAAAAGTCTAATTTTCTTATATTTTTACCCTAACTAGTATACATGTGGATTTTAAGCTATTTATCAATGGGAATATAAATTTACACCCCACTTTGTTGTATGTGTCATATTGGGTATTATGTTAGGGTAGGTTGAAACAGTGCCACTCCTCTTCAAGCGAAACTAAATATAAGTCCTTAAATCCAAATGGATATAGGATAGTGCGTTATCTCCATTGGGATATACGAGGGCACAAATTTAATTAGAATGAAAACATTTAGGAATAATATACTACTTTACAGAAATGATGATAGTTAAGTGGCATGGCTTTCCAGAGGAAGTGGGAAGGACAAATAAAATAAATACATGAAGCTATGTTAAAGTTGTCTTTATGCTACAGCCTAACACTGAATATTGCTATCTATAAGACAAAAATGGAGGGGGGAGGGGCAACAACCTCTGGTGCAGGTCACTTGGATAACCAATATGTGTTATATATTTCAGAGATGAATAAGATTGGACCCTCACCTTACTAGACCTCAAGGATGTGAGGTACGAGAATCACTCTCATCTGATCCTTCTCTCTGGTCAGGTGTCTAGTTGGTCTCCCAATTTTCTGTAGTGCTATTAGATATATGTCCTTATTTGGGGTATATCAAGTGTGAAATCCCAATCTCATATGATTTCAAAAGCTACTATATAGATCAGTAGCTTATTGCTAGACCGCCTGCTCTCAGTATAGAAAAAAAATTATATAGTAGCATGTGAGAGCTCAATATGTCAGATATAGTATTATAATCCTTTATTAGAGAAAAAAATATATATAGAAAAATATATGAATAAAAATACAAGTACAACATCTGATACAATGAAATTGCAATAACAAAAATTGAATTAGAATAATTAAAACTCTATATGAGTAGTTGATCAAAAGATTTTATTTGATTCAATATGGGTGATAGATACGTTTCGCCACTACTCATGTGGCTTCTTCAGTATTAAAAACTAAATAGAAAAACAATGCTGAGTAATATAACCCTCCCTAGAGGCTTCAGACTGACAGTCAAAGATGGTAGCCCTCACAATCAGAGTCAACTAATTTAACATGTCCATTAAAAATTATTTTATGGCTGATAATGTTCAACTGTTACAAAATTCACAATATGTAAAGCTTGTCCCAAGTTATAATGGTCCCTTAAAGAACCTCTGCAGTTGGTGACTAAAATTTAAAGTGATTGTGTAATTTTTTTAACTTCAGAAAATGACTAACCATAATTTATTTTATTTTTTCAAAATGCATATGATAATAGAATACTCCAGTGGACATTTAATAGGAGCCATTTCGGTTGACAGCGACTCTACGATACCCTGAGAACATAGATCTACAAATTAAATAGGGTACGTGGGACACTGCACTTGTTTTACTGCAGTAATGCAGGGCTGCATAATTAACCCTTTCCGAGACGGAGTATTTCTGCCTGCCATTTACAGGTTAAAACCTCCATTCTCTCTCCGAGGGATGTTTGAATGTATGTGTCTGCCCTTCAATTCCCTTGTTTCTGCTGTTTTCCAATCTGCTAACCAGTTGTGCTGAATGACAATAGAGCCGCAAGCCGCCGCCGACGGCCCTCTCTCCTATTCTCTCTCTCTCTGTACCGAGCTACGCTCCCTGAGGCCCAATGCTTTGTGGCTTCTCAGCGTGCCCATCCTTGCCTATTTTTAGCCACCTGGGCTACTTCTCATAATGGCTAAAGTAACATATATTCAATTGACCACTGGCTAATTCCAATCCAATGAAAACATCCTTATATCATTCACAGTGTGTGTGTGTGTGTGTGTGTGTGTGTGTGTGTGGGGGGGGGGTTGGGGTGGGGGGTGTTTGTATTTATTTCTGAATGTAGAAGTAACAATAGATACCCAGATACCCATTAACCATATATCTACTATTCTTACCCAAGGCTCTTAGTGCTTGCAACTCATGACTTTACCCACCTACTCTGTATGGATACACATTTTCAAGCATAACCTTTCCTTTTCAAAATGAATGGTTAATAATATATAGAATCCCTCGGAAAAGAACATGTTAAAATAAATGACAGGCCAGATTTTAATTATATACTATTAATGGCAAGTCAATCAAAATGGTAGAATAATTGATTGTTGTGTCGTTCAGTCATGTACAACTCTCCATCACCTCATGGACCGTAACACACCAGGCACATCTTTATGTCCATGGTCATGGAGATCCACTTGGTTTTCATGGCAGAGATACTGGAGTGAGTTGCCAGTTCTTTCTCCAGTGGGCCACAGCATACAGCTCCTGGTATTCCTAGGTGGTATCCGATCTCCATGTACAGAGCAGGCCCAAGCTTGCTTGGCTACAGGGTGGCATGACCTCTTGGTTCCCTGCTTGGAATTGAACCCAAGTCACAGCAGTGAAAGCACTGCGTCCTAACCACTGGACCACCAGGGAACACAAGATAACTGATTAATCCAAATGCATTCAACTAAAAGGTCTGGGAAACCTGTTGTGATACTGGCCCTCAAATATTTGATTTGGGGCAAACTATGTTTAGACGGATGGACCTTAGTGGAATAGGTACAGAATAATGAGAATATTCTATATCTGGTTCATTTTTTTAATTATGTTCATTGGCTTTTATCTTTTTTCTTTGAGGTCCCCTTTTTGGTTTTGTTTAATGCTGTTCTATGTTCTTATTATTTTTCAGTTTAATAATTAATATTAGTATATAGGAATACTTTTTGTAAATTAATCAATTAATTAATTAAAGGTGGCCTTAATACTACTGATTTTTTTTTATGGATGCACTTAATAATTCTGAGGAAAATTACAAGATACACTACGTGGCCAATAACATCTACTTTATTTGTTCTACAAGGCTTTTTTTTTTAAGCCAACATATATAAAATGTTTAATCTTTAACAGGAATCTTTAATTTAAAAATAGGACATTTTAAAAACAGCCTTCCAGCTGACAGTCTGGAAATATGTTGCCTTCAAGTCCCACTCACTAATTATATGTGATTGGTGCTAGCCCACAGTGAAACTATGCAGTAGTGGAATTGTGCCAGGAAACTGATTGACTGGCACGGCTCATGTAGATGGGGGCATGGTACGATGCCAACAGCTTGCCAGGCGGCTGACATTTCTAAGTACATTTTTAATGATTTGCCTTTTTAATTTAAATGGTAAAATAAATTGTAAAGTGTTATATTTTTAATAGATTTCCTTAGAAAATTAAAACCAAACTATTCAGTCAATATTCTTTTCAGTATACCCAGAGCATTATGCAGTAAAGTTTGTATTTTAATCCAATTATTTTGGAAAGCTTGCATATTGGGTATTAAATAAATATTGATAGGACATTGATTTTGCACATTGATGTCAATGAGTGAATATATCAGCATGTAAAACAAGAGATAACTAATGGAATTAATTAATTTTGTATATGGGTCAGAACACGTCCCATGTTATCCACCAGCTGTGAGATATTGGAGAACAGTCAATATATCACATGTATCAATGATCTATGGTGAGGGTCAATAAAAGGATTTAGGAAGGCAGTAGTATATATATACTCCTTCTGGATTGCTAGGGCTTGTTTGCCTCAATGGAGCTGTGAGCTATATTATGTAGAGTCACCCAAAATGGGCAGGTCATAGCAGAGAGGTCAGCCAAAGTGTGGTCCATTGGAGAAGGATCTGTCAACCCACTCCAGTATCTTTGCCATGAAAACCTTATGGATGAGCCCAACCAGACGCAAGATGTGCCTGGCGTGCTGCGGTGCATACGGTCGTAGAGAGTTGGACACAACTGAACAACAAGGCATCATCGTCTAGCAACCACAAATTATAATTGTCCTGACCAAATATATATACATTTCTAAATAACGTATTAGGATCAGAGTTATGAAATTCCTCAAATCTATCTAGTGTTTATTGCTTTTTTTGGACTTAAAAAATGAAAAGGTAGGTTTGCTCTCAGTGTATTATGTGGGTCTATAATTAATATTACTTAAAGAAAAGCTAGATATTGAGATATCATGTGGGACAGTCAAAGAGTATTGGTCAGGAAGCAGCTAGATGCAGGAAACTCCATATGAATCTCACCAAAGTAGCCACTCATACTCCTTTCTAAACTATAAAATACATAAGTGTTGTAAGAGACTCAAGATTTATAGGTCAGATTGGTGATCCATTGAGGAGCCCATCCCATACTCACATCTAAAAATTACCAAAAACATAGTAAGTAGATTATTCAACCCTCTTGAACGAGCCAGAGCTTCCAAATGAATCTTAAAAGGATGAAGGTAGCATAGCTTCAGCCACATATATGATTTAGTGGATAAAGAACCATTGGAATTTAAGAAAAATGTCAACAAAATACAGTAACTAGTAGATATGTAAGTGAGCATCAAAGCATTTTTGTTAAATTTTAAATTGTAGAGACTAATAGTGTCCATCTTTCAGTAGAGCTGAATACAGCTATTATCTTGCATTCTTATCTAGTCAAAAGCCAATGTCTGCAACCATTAAAGCTTGAATACAATGGATAAAAAGGCTCTATTTTGTTATTTTAAACTTTACAAAAAGAGTCAGAGGTGCTCAATCTGAAAACGCACAACACGTAAGTAGGTTTGTTCTATAGGTCTAGTTACCTACTCTGAGAGCAGACTCTTTTAGCTCACTTGGGCCCTTCACAGGGAGAAATATCCTGTAGTATATCATCCTGGTCCCACTCAAAAGAGTGACCCGGCCCCGAAATACCATTTATTTTTTGTTTTTGTTTATTCAAATGGCTCTTAGGGCTTAGTCTCCCTAAGGGTGATAGGGGACTCCAGACATGGACTCACTGAGCCTTAGGGAGTACAGCTGCACCTCACTGACGAGGCCAATCAAGGCCAAAATGTATGTCTGGGGTTTGGTATTTCCCCAGCTCAGGGTAGAATTGCCTGGTATTTTGGGGCTGGATCACTCTATTGAGTGAGTCCAGACTGATATATTTGTCACTGAGCTAAAAGAGGCTGTTCACAGAGTGGGTTATCATCTACATAGAACTAACCTATTAAGGTCAGTTAATTCTCTAATTAAGCACCTCTATTTTGGTTTTTGCTTATTTTAAACTTTTAAATATATATATTTTACACACTATCAAGTGAAGTTCTTCATGATAAAATACTGTAAATATGACACTTCTGTGATCCTTTTAATATATTCTATTATTGTGCATTGTTGGGGGAGGTTAGAGCACATATACTTCATATTCTATATCTGCCAGATGTGGCATCGCCATCCCCGGATACCACAGACAATTGCAGTACGACAAAGCAAAGCATTCATTGTGTTGATGCATAGTGCACATTAAATGATACGAGTGCAGATGTTCAGGGTGGGGGTGCTAGATTGTATTGTCTATGAAGTAAAACAAACCCGATATGTGTAGGATGGAGTCATATAGGCAGCAGGCTGTTCTTTTATAGACTTGCACCCTATGGGACATTAAGTAAACGGATACAGTGTAGGCATAAGGAGCGAGGATGGAGCTATCTGATTGAGGTGGTGACAGGGCAGGAAGGTGGACACAGCTTACCTGAGAGTGGCGTTATCCCCTTGACAAACGGTGTAATTATCAGCTGGAGGGACGAACTCCATGCAGTGAACAAGGATCACTGAGCAGCATGATAAGAGAGCAAGATGGAAGGAAGCGGAGGTAGAGGGGGAGGACGAGAGAAAAGGGAGACGAGATGGAGAGGTGAACACAGGTAATAGAGAGATCCAAGGCAATGAATGTAAATAAAAACGATGAAGAGGAGGTGGGAGAGAAAATTAATAGGATATAGAAAAACAAAGAGGAAGACATGATGGAAAAAAGAGGGAAAGAAAAAGAGAGACCTGTTAGACACATTATATTGTCAGATATTTGTGCATTGTTTTCACTTATTTTTTATATATTTAAAACAAACAAACAATTATACATTATTTCCAAGCATGTAAATACTTTCCAATAGGTCTATTTTTTTATATAATTTAGAACTTGGGTTTCAGTCATTAATCTGAACACATTTTAAAGCTCCAGACGCCATATTTAACTGTATGGAAGGTAGTACATATTTTAAAATTGTCGACTCTATTTAATTATTCCTGTCACTGCCACACAAACGAGCCCACTGTGATACACAAGAACGGCTATTTACATCAACTTCCAAAATCTTTCACCATGCTGAGCAGAGCTGGGTCAAAAATCATTAGAGGTTATATGTCAAAATCTCCTGGAGTCACTTCAAACAACTAAACTAAAGCAAATATCTGCGATGTATTCACCAAAGCAAATAATCGGACAGTACTCCATGCAGGGATGTGTTTATGCATTGCCTAACAAGGCATGAGCCTAGGGAGGTATGTCTGACAAGGCAGCAGGTAGTGAGTTAAAACAGAGCCAATGCATAAAAAGAGCCCCAATTGGTACAACCCAGTACTGTAGATGTGGAAAACATTCAGCAATCAATTAGACCTCTACTTCAAACGAAAGAATGATAACTGCTTCATATTTGGTGCATGAAGAAGGTTGAGGGGAGGTGGGTAGGATAAAATAGCAGAAGAGTATGGGATAAGAGGAATAGGAACATGGGGAATGGGTAGGATGAAAGCAGAAAAAGTTAGAGCATGTCCAATCTTGGTCAAAATCAATTGGGGCATTCAAAGAGTTGAGGAGAGGAGAAGAGAAAGGAGCAAATAAAAAGGTAAAGAAAGAGAATGTGTAGAAGAATAAGGATGCACCCAAGTGGAATATAAATATAAAAATACATATTTGTTCCCACAGACACCATTTCCTGAGTTATTCTCTTACTCTAATGTATTTGTTATAGTTTGCCCTGATTTTACACCAGGGATGTTTCTACACTCATGCATTGACACAAATAAACCTAACAAGAACTCTGTTTCAGCATGTCACTGCTTAATTACACACTTATACATCTGATTGAATTGGGCATTAACCTCTTTAGATTTTCAATGCCTTATGCAAAAATAAGGATTAATTATGGCAAGCCACCAAGGCAGCCAAGAGGTTAAACTGCTTCCACCGGGCTGGCTCGCCAATAAAATAATAACCACAGAACGTTGTAGTCTAAATGAATGCCAGCATCTCTTCCAATCTATGTAATGTGGTACTTATTGTTTTGGTATTTTTTACAAGTGGCATATTGTGTCTGGTATATGTACAATCATATCCCGGATCCCTATAATAAATACTGAGCTTGAAAACGTAAGCAAAAAATCATTTTTCCTTCTATTGGGCTGCATTGTTTATGATCATTCCATGATATATCTTCTTAGAGGGCTCTTGTGCCAGCTCAGGGGAGGCGCTGATATCTGGCTGTTATAAATGTGCCGCAAATTGCTGAATTTCCCAAGATATGGGCTCCTGTTAGAAGTTAACATTTCCTCTGCCATAGGGGCCTACAGAGTATCAGAGAGGACGGCAACTGCCTGGAGATGAGAGTGGTAATGATGGAGGGGGACCTGATGAGGAACCCCATGTCATCAAGACCTCTAAATTATGGACATGGGAAATGATTATGTCAGATGCTACTTCTGATTCTGTCTGCATCAGCTATTTATATATTTTGTTCAATATTATATTGTAACACCAGACTGTCTCATTCTATATACATCCCCAACCCATCCTGTCTTATGCTATATACACCCAGCACCTTATCCTGTCTTATACTATATACACCTAGTACCATTTCCTGTTATTCTATATGCACCTAGCACCACATCCTGTCTTATTCTCTATAAACTCTGTACCCCATCTAGTCCTATTCTATCTACACCTTGTCCCCTCCCTGTCTTATTTTATATATACCCTACAATGTATTATTCTATATACACCCTGCACCCTGCCCTGTATTATTCTATATAGTGCCTGAGTCCCGTCCTTTCTTATTCTAAATATACCGCGACCTGTCTTACTCTGTATATAGCCTGACCACATCCTTTCTTATTTTAAATACACCCTGAACACCATCCTGTCTTATTCTGTATATACCCTACACTCCATCCTATCTTATTGTGTATATACCCTGCACCCCACCCTGTCTTATTGTGTATATACCCTGCACCCCATCCTATCTTATTCTGTAAATCCCCTGCATCCCATCCTGTCTTATTCTATATACACCCAGCACCCCATCCTATCTTATTGTGTATGTACCCTGCACCCCATCCTATCTTATTGTGTATATACCCTGCACCCCATCCTATCTTATTCTGTAAATCCCCTGCATCCCATCCTGTCTTATTCTATATACACCCAGCACCCCATCCTATCTTATTGTGTATATACCATACACCCCATCCTATCTGATTGCGTATATACCCTACACCCGATCCTATCTTATTGAGTATATACCCTGCACCCCATCCTATCTTATTGAGTATATACCCTACACCCCATCCTATCTGATTGCGTATATACCCTACACCCGATTCTATCTTATTGAGTATATACCCTACACCCGATCCTATCTTATTGAGTATATACCCTGCACCCCATCCTGTCTTATTCTATATACACCCAGCACCCCATCCTATCTTATTGTGTATATACCCTGCACCCCATCCTATCTTATTGTATATATACCCTGCACCCCATCCTATCTTATTGTATATATACCCTGCACCCCATCCTGTCTTATTGTGTATATACCCTGCACCCCATCCTATTGTGTATATACCCTGCACCCCATCCTGTCTTATTCTCTATAGTCCCTGAACCTCGGCCTGTTTTATTCTATTTACTCTGCACCTTGTTCTGTCTTATTCTAAAAAAAAAAATATTGTGTGAGCATGGTGCAAAGTCCTGTCTGATATGATGTATAATATACATTAACTCAGTTCAGCAGGATGTTGGACAGAAAGACATGAATACTGGGAATGAGAAACAACGTAGCGCAGTACTGTACAAGGAGTTATATACGGCGGGCGCTGTTCTGTATTTAGAATTTATGGCATATGAACAGAAATCAAAAATAGCTACTTGGATGCAAATTGCATTAAGAAGAGTATGCTCAATAACATTTTGGGGTCCATGTACATTCCATGTATTGCATTTTCCAATGTGATGGTGATCAGTTGTGCTCCTCTTTTGCGGGCCATGCACCTCTTATGGGTCCATCACACATCCCACACAGTCATTGTGCTCAGGATCACTACTACTGGGTGGAAGTAAGTGGGACTCACACAGACAAAGTTGCAATGCAAATAACTTATAGTAGTTTTAGGGGAGCACAGGTAGTCCCAGGCATAATACCCAAGTATTAGTACTCAATGGATGTGTCATGAGCAGAGATTGAAAGTGGGTCAATACACCAGCTGAGGGGGGATTGGAAGGAGATTACACTTGGACACATAAATGTTATGTAGATTAATGGATGCCCATTAGTGAAATGACTAATACACAGTCAGGACTACAGGGATAAATACTAATGGGGGTCATATATCTGGTAACTGACAATCTACATAGAGTATAAGGAACATACATATTAATATATTTCTATAATGGAGTTAAATGTCTGCTACATCTTTTACAAAAAGAAGCTTTGTGCATGAAAAACTAGTGCGGTGAAATATAGTAAACGTTTAGTAAAATCTTCTCTCATCGCCCTATTCTTCTCTCATCGCCCTATTCTTCTCTCATCGCCCTATTCTTCTCTCATCGCCCTCCCTCTACTAATAAATAACGCCGCAGGCTGCTGTAACGGCTACCCCGGTAGTGAGAGGGTACCAGCCGTTGGAGACGTCCTTTTCTTAAGCAAGGTGCTGTGCAGTAATGAAATGCTTATTCCCATCCACGATATCCCATTGTATAATCCAGGAGTGCTGTAAAATGTGGCAGAGTAACGGTACCATAAATCCCCCCAAAGAACGAGACGATGCTACGTTTTGAAGGGTCAAGTAGAACTCTCTTTTAGTTGAAACAAAAAAAACATTTTTAAACATTTCACATACACAGTAGGGGCAGTGACTACCTTTGGTCAACCCCTACCCCCATTGTTCATGGTGCCCTCTTGTCTGCTAAAACCCTTTTGTTCTGTTATCTCTTGTGTGTTTTAGCAGATACTATCAAGAGGCAGATGGCAACTTCTGACCAAGTGTATGAGTTGTATGCAATAGTCACATGAACACCAGCCATTCGGTTCTGTTTAACCCCTCCAGCAGTATAGTTGGTTCGGTTCAGGCAAAAAATACAGGCATCATCATAGTTCTGTTACACTGCTCCCCTTTTGTGGAACACTCCGGCAGACCCGGATTGATCTTTTTCGGGTCAACTTGGGGCTGTCCGGTCTGCTGTTAAGGTAAAAGTTCCGTTTGCCTGGACAGTCCATCTGCATTCCCATTGAACCGTCCAGGGCGATACTGGATGGAGAAGTTGTACGGTTGTAGTGCCAGGCTCCATCTTAGTAATCGTCCATTGTCCCCAGCCACTCGGTTCAGCCATACTAGGGGGTTATGGTCCGTGATCAACGTGAATTCCTGCCCGTAGAGGTATGGGGTGAGCTTCTTTAGGGCCCAGACCAGGGCTAGGCATTCCTTTTCCACTGCTGCGTAGCTCACTTCCCTGGGTAATAGTTTTCTACTCAGGTATGCGACAGGGTGTTCCCCTCCATCTTCCCCGACCTGACTCAGCACTGCCCCCAGTCCGTACATGGACGCATCGGTATGGACAACAAATCTTTTGTTAGGGACGGGGGCAGACAAAACTGGTGCGTTGATCAGAGCTTGTTTCAGGGTTTGGAACGCTGTTTCGCAGGCGGGAGACCACAGGACTATCCTAGGTAAATTTTTCTTTGTCAAATCTGTTAGGGGTTTAGCGATGGTGCTGTAGTCAGGGACAAATTTCCTGTAATACCCCGCAGTCCCTAAGAATGCCAGTACTTGGGTCTTGGTGTGGGGTGTGGGCCAATTGGCTACAGCTTCCACTTTAGCAGGTTCTGGTCGCTGTTTCCCACACCCTACCCTGTGCCCCAAGTACTGTACTTCGGCCATTCCAAAGTTACATTTCTCTGGTTTCAGAGTTAGGCCTGCGGCCCTAATCTGATCCAGCACAGCCTCTACATGTCTTAAATGCTCTTCCCAAGTCTCACTATAGACCGCAATGTCATCCAGGTATGCGCATGCGAATTCCTGGAAGCCATCAAGGAGGCGATCCACTAAGCGCTGGAATGTAGCTGGGGCGTTTTTCATACCGAATGGCATGACCTTAAATTGGTACAAGCCAAACGGGGTGACAAACGCCGACTTAGGGATAGCCTCCTTGGCCAAGGGAATCTGCCAGTACCCTTTGCACAGATCGATGGTGGTCAGATAGCGTCCCCTGGCAATACGATCTAATAGTTCATCTACTCTGGGCATTGGGTAGGCGTCTGTCACGGTCCTGTCATTGAGGCGTCGATAATCGACACAAAATCGGGTTGTTCCGTCCTTTTTGGGGACTAGGACAACTGGGGAGGCCCAGGGGCTGTCGGACGGTTCTATGACTCCTAGTCTTAGCATCTCCTGAATCTCCTTTCTCATTTCCTCTTTTACAGCTTCAGGGATTCTATAGGGGGTCTGCCTGAGAGGGGTCTGTCCTGGTGTCTCCACATAATGTGTCGCTAGGGGTGTGTAACCTGGCTCTTGAGAAAATGTCAATCCTTTCTCAGCTAGTAATTTTTGGAGTTGTTCCCTTTCTGTGGGGTTTAACCGCTCCCCTAGCTGCACTGTGTTAAGCAGAGTTTTCGGCTCGGTGTCAGCTAACAAATCTGGGATGGGAAGACTGTCAGGGTCTTCAGTGGCCAGGATACATATGGCCGCTATATCGTCGGGCCTTTCTTGGTATTCCTTTAACAAATTAACATGGAACGACTTCTGGACCCTTTCGTCTTGGCTACTGGCAATTACATAGGTGGTGTCACATACCTGGGCCACTACCTTCTAAGGGCCTTGCCAGGAGGTCTGTAGCTTGTTTCCCTTGACAGGTCTAAGTACCAGAACTTTCTGCCCTACTTGGAACGTTCGCAGTCGGGCACCCCGATCGTACCAGTGTTTCTGACGTCCCTGGGCTGCCTGGAGATGTTCTCGGGCCATTCTGGCTAGGTGCCCCATGCGGTCCCGCATCTCCAGCACATAAGGTACGATAGGAACGCCTTCATGCTCTATCTCTCCCTCCCAGTGCTCTCGGATGAGGTCGAGGGGGCCTCGCACTCGCCGTCCATAGAGCAGCTCGAAGGGAGAAAACCCTGTGGATTCCTGGGGCACCTCTCGATATGCGAACAAGAGGTGCGGCAAGAATCGCTCCCAGTCTCTGTATTCCGCTGTAAAGGTCCGTAGCAATTGTTTTAGGGTACCATTAAAGCGTTCACAGAGACCGTTAGTCTGGGGGTGGTACGGGGAGCTGAGCAGGGTCTTGACACCACAGACTCTCTTGTAGAACTCTCTTTTAGTTGAAACAAAAAAAACATTTTTAAACATTTCACATACACAGTAGGGGCAGTGACTACCTTTGGTCAACCCCTACCCCCATTGTTCATGGTGCCCTCTTGTCTGCTAAAACCCCTTTGTTCTGTTATCTCTTGTGTGTTTTAGCAGATACTATCAAGAGGCAGATGGCAACTTCTGACCAAGTGTATGAGTTGTATGCAATAGTCACATGAACACCAGCCATTCGGTTCTGTTTAACCCCTCCAGCAGTATAGTTGGTTCGGTTCAGGGAAAAAATACAGGCATCATCATAGTTCTGTTACAGCTGCAATCTGGGAGGAAGTGATTAAACTCGATAACATGGAGTATTCGATATATAGAGGCTCCAAGAAAGGTTTTAGTTCTTATACAACATGATCAATATCTTGTTTACTTCACAAACATGGTCCTTAAATGTATTCACTATTATAAGAAATTATGTTGTACTGGGATCAGCCATTGTTATGTTCTTTTTTGTTATGTTATTGTATCTTCTTTATCAGCAGAGATGACATTTTGGATATTTTTTTTCCATTAGTTCTGTACTTAGGGGTGTGAGCCTCTATAAGGACTAATAAAAAAAATGATCAGTATCCTAATGTTTGGGAAAGCAGGTAAACAGACAGAGCAATGGCGGCCTAGACAACATCATGATCAGATATATTAGGTAATGCATTAAAGGGTCTATCTATAATGCTTTCTAACAGCATTTTACTATTATTGTCCTGTTCTGAGGTTCTGATATTGTGGTCTCAGGACGATTACGGGTTTGTTAGCTCCACTCACCCCTTCTGGATCGCTACCTTGTAATGGTGAAGGGCCTTGTGTACTTCAATGAAGCTGTAAGCTATATCAGGTAGGGTCACCCAAAATGGGCAAGTCATAGCAGAGAGGTCAAACAAATCACCGTCCACTGGAGGAGGAACTGGCAACTCACTCCAGTATCTTTGCCAAGAAAACTTTATGGTTAAGCAAAACCAGAGACATTACAATAGATGTGCCTGGCATAAGGCTCACAGAGAGTCAGACACGACTGAAGGACTGAACAACAAGCTCCACTCGGGAGGTCCACAGTACAAATGGGATTACAAACAAAATATGAAAAATTACAAAAATCCATAAAAATAGCATAGAAGGTATTTCACGAGTGTCTTGATAACTATATTTGATGGGAAAGTCCAGTCCTGGAGAGCCCCACACAGGCCTGTATTTGAGTATATCCTTTCTGTGCACAGGTGAGTCAATCAGGATGACTCAAAAAGGGATTGACTCACCTGTATGCAGCATGGGTATCTTCACATCCTGGCCTGTGTGGGGATCTCCAGGATTGAACTTGCCCACCCCTAGCTTATAGGGTTACAGGCTATATTCAACTATAAGAAGCAGTGAGAAAAATGATTATGTGGTCCATCAACACTCTCAGTATTCAAGTGGTCCACCAAGACCTTGGTCAATGTAAAGAAGTTTGGGAGAACTGGTCTAGATCTTTACAAGAGCATATTGCAAATATCAGCGGCACCCTATAGTGTAGTCCCCTAGGCACCAGCCCAACTTGTCTATACAATAACATTGATTACAGTATATTAAATGATTTAGAGGTATTCTTCCTCTGGTTTCCATCATGTATGATATTCCCTCTACACGGCCAAAGGACATTCAGTTAAATCTCCCCGGAGCAGCGTTCTCCGTACCTTGAGTGCAGAGAATATTAATGTAATAATATTGTCTTCACACCCCATTGTACTTCTCATCAAACATCCAAACAGATTAAAAAAGAATAAATAAACAACAGTAAAAAATAATAATATTTACATGACCTCCCGCTCTGTCTGGGCTGCGTGTTATTACTTGTTTGATACAAAGAAATGAGGTTTATGAATAACTAAATAAGATTTCGATTGTGACCAAGTAGCGTTATTGGCTCTGATAGCATGAACCGGGCAAATGTGTCCTTCACTCACTAATTTGTCACACAGGACATTATGTCATCTCAAGGATGTTTGTATTACATGGCACACGGATCCTTCTGAAGAACTTCACTAGATAAAATTATTTTAATAAGTAAATTAAATATATATAAATATATATATGTTTGTATTGCTTAGTAGTGTCCGACTCTGTGTGACCTCAAGGACCACAACACACTAGGCTGATCCACTTGGTATTCATGGCAGAGATATTGGTGTGGATTGCCAGTTACTTCTCCAGTGGGCCACAGTGTCCTGGTATTCCTAGGTGGTCTCCCATCTAAATACTGACCAGGTCCAACCCTGTTGGGCTTCAGGATGGTGTGACCTCTAGGTTCTCTGACTGGAATCTTACCCAGGTTGCAGTGTTGAGAGCACCAAATCCTAGCCACTGGACCACCATGGAACTATCTATCTATCTATCATTCTTTATCTATATAAATATATATAATGTTTCATCTTAAAGGTATATCCAAGTTTCATGGATTAATACATTTCTGCAATCCTTAGGCAAAAAGCAGCCTATGTGTATGCAGCACATCTCATAAAATATTTCATTTTATATTAATATCTAAAAATCCCTCTAAGGATTACGTGGACGCCCCCTGAGGGGTGTCTACACAGGCCCCTGATCCCTACCCAATCAGCATGCAGCATTAGGGGATCAATTTAACCGATTATTCACCTATTTCTTCCTCAGCCAATAGGAGAACAGTGATGTCAGCCCCTAAGTCACTGATGAGATATGACTCCCTGGTACTTCCTGTCTGTACTGTGCTGCTGCCATAGCACCTAACATAGTGCCACGCTACATATCCCAGGCTGCTTTGCAGCACAAACAGCAACCGCAGAGTTTAAATCAAATGTTTCAGCAAACCTGATTGGCCAAAACAGATTATGAAATGAATGCTAATTTAAATTACAAGAAATGCTGCTAACTTTAAAGTAAGTGTTTAAATGTCACCTCCTCTCATTCTCGCCCTCGCCTTCAGGACTTTTCTTGTGCTGCCCCTATTCTCTGGAACTCCTTGCCTCGCTCAACCAGATTGTCCTCCTGCCTCAAAACATTCAAAACCTCACTAAAAATGCATCTCTTTAAAGAAGTGTATCACCTTCCACCCTAACACACAGCACCTCTCCCTCCCTCCTTTACCACACACAATACCTTTAGGTTGTAAGTCTGAAAGTTTCAATCCTGCAGGATGCTTTGGAGAAAGCTCTATGGACACTGGATTCGAGGCTGAACGACAGGGCCCTCCATGCTTTGCTATGTGTTAATTTGTATTTATCTTTGCCTGGAACTTATCTTATGTACAGCACTACGGAATATATTGTCACGTTATAAATAAACGATAATAATAATAATAAATAATAATGTTAATAAAACTATTTTAAAAATAAAAAAGTAAACTTTTGTAATTTATAATATAAAAAAAAATAATATTAAATAATAATAATAAAACATAAAATAAATAACTAATAAAATAAAACATAATAAATAAAAATAGAAAAAATAAAATAATAAATAATTATAAAATATAATATAAACAACAATAATAATAATAAATAAAATATACAACAAATCATATAAATAATAATAATAAATAAAATAAATAATAAAAATAATAATAAATAAATAAATAAAACATATAATAAAAATAAAGGACAGCTGATGTCTGGATGACGACATACTGAGCCCATTTTAAATAAGTTTTCCATAAGTTTTCACCCCCTGGTTTCTCTACTTTTTGTAATGTTACAACCGGGAATTGAAATGTGTTTAATTGCACATTTTTACTATTTCATTTACGCCACATACTGAACACTTTGAAAGTGCAAAATATGTTTTATTATAAGGCATAAGTTAATCAAACAAGAAAATAGACATGTGTTAGTTGTATAAGAATCCCCCCCACCTGAGTCTATACAAGCTAAATCCACCTATGGCTGCATTTACAACTTTGAGAATATTGGGTCTCTATCAGCTTATGGTCCCATTATTCTTTACAAAAGTTCTCTCAGGTTAGATGGGGACAACCAGAACAACAGACAGATGTGTCTGGTATGTGGCGTCCATATGGTCACCGAGAGTCAGACATGACTGAAGAACAACATAAACTATATTAACGATCAATGCCTCATTATATATCTAGCTTATGTTGTTATGGCACTTCCGTGCTCCTTTCAATGTTCTAAATCATGTTGAACACGTTATTTCAACAAAAAGAAAACTTGATGTCGTTACAGAACGTTTTGCTATATTCTCACTGTACAGTGTACAAGAAATAATTATTTATCCAGCAATCAATGACTTGGGGATCAGATTATTTCAGTGATTGCTGGATAAATAGTTATTTTTTGTACACTGGTCTTTATAGTACTGAGGACACATACTCCTTGGATTGGTGTATTCCTAGCCTTCCTTTCGCTTTATCCTGTGAGCTCCGGGATGCTAGCGCCGTGTTGAATTCTTTGCTACGTGTCCTGCATGATCATTTCACGGGACGCCGCACATATCCTCCCCTACAGACTATGATCACAAATGACTTTCAGGCTATACCTTAACTAAGGTCGACCTTATCTCCCCCAGATCGTACCTCGCGCCAATCAATCCTCTGACCTTGCGTATACCAAGTCGTCAGTCTAACCACTGCGCCACATATCCTGGTGGATTCACACAGCAAAGGAAATATTCTAGGTGATGTCATTTAGCAGAAGGTAAAGGACCACAGACAACTAAAAATAACAAACACTGTGGGGACTTCAAAACTCATTATTAAACGGACACATGATTCACCAGTACGGCTCTACATCACCCAACAGAGCACTGTGTGAAATAAGTCGAGTTTTTCAAGATGATGCATTTTTTCACAGTTTTAGAAGATTTTTCTATTTAATCTTAGAGCTTCCTACACTTAAGAGGTCCTGCAAGAACCAAAAATCACAAAAAATATCTGCCTTTTCGGTTGTTTAGACATTCTAACGCATTAATGTCAATATAAATCTGGAAATTACTATTGAATTAAAGACAAATATCAGCATTGTCATCCCATCTCACTCCTTCTGGATTGCTACCTTGTAATGGCACTTCCATTAAATCCTGTTGTAGTTTCCACAATTACATTATATTAATGTAAATTTCCCATTCTGGATCACTACCTTGTCGTGGTGAAAGGGGTTGTGTACTTCAATGAAGCCGTGAGCTATACCGTGTAGTGCCACCGAAGATGGGCAGGTCATAGCAGAGAGATCAGACAAATTGTTGTCCACTGAGGAAGGAGCTGGCAACCCACTCCAGTATGTTTGCCAAGATAATCTTATGGATAAGCACAGCTAGATATATAGGTATAGATGTGCCTGGCATGATGTGTTGTCCATAGGGGGAGATAAGGTCGACCTTAGCAAAGGTATAGCCTGAAAGTTATTTGTGATCATGGTCTATTGGGGAGGATAAGTGTGGCGTCCCGCGAAATGATCATGCAAAGAATTCATCGCGGCGACAGCATCCCGAAGCTCATGGGATACGGAGAAAGGAATGCTGGGAATACCCCGATCCGAGGAGTCAGATACAATTGAACGAATAAACAACAACGATAAGCACTTAGAGGGAGATTGCAATTTATGGATCATCCAGGACCTGATGAAATGTGCCTATAAGTTCAATGAATCATATGGTGCGGCCAAACACTAAAACAGATATACCAGTGTAAGGCTGTCAGCAACATCTGAATGCACCGGTAGAGCAGAGTGGCTTTAGGTCACAGCTGTGCAAAATGGTCATCTACATTGAGTAAAAAATCGTTACAATTATAGTATAGCAAAGTGTATATTTCATGTCACAATTACATTGAGGAGGATAAAATTAATTAAAACATTTATATATATATAAAAAAAAGCCTTTAAATGCCTGATAAACAAATACGTGAATCATATATCCCTTAAAAGAAACCATATGCTTTCCATGGCCGCCTCGGCTCGCGCACCTGCTGAGACAGTTTATTTTTTAGAGACATTTTTTTTCCCCCCTGATTCATACATAATCAACATTCTTATAAGACATGGGGGAGGAATATCATCCCGGCAGTCTAAATTGCTCTTTGTGTGAGTGGCTTGATGTGGCTATAAGTCAGTATAAAGCACCTTCATATATCGGTAGTAAGAGTTGCAATGTGATATAATGCTCCTACTATGAGCAGTAAGAGAGGCGCTTGTGATGCATGATATACTGCCCCGGAGGGTCCTCCTATTATGACCACTGGATGCTCGTTGGATACTGCGCGGTGGTTAAGATAAATGGAATTGTAAACAGTGCATTTTAAAGGTTTAGTACTAGACTGTGCAAATCATCCAGCGGACGGGCGGACTTCGACTTTTCAACGAACTTGACCCCCCTCAATTAGATCACCACATTATAAATCTGTAATTGTACGGCTTATGGACTTGGCGCGGCTCCCGCCATTATTGCCATGTACCCCTGGACCTAGGGGTTATTGTTATGGATGCAATCCATAATGCACTCAAATGCTTTTTATTACCCTCTGGAGTTTAACAGTCAATTCCAAAAATGTATTAACACACAAACATGGCTCTCTAACTGCGTGAGCGCGAGTGCTTCGGAGCTGACACAGAAGACTCCTGGTATTGGACGCATTCCATTTCCTGAATATTTTATGCACAACTTCATTTTCCTTCCTCCTTCTATTAGGGAAGAAAACAATATTCCAAATGCATCTTAAATAAAACAATAGAATACACCATTATATCATTTTTTTTGTGCCTATTTTACTAAATTTCAGCATTTTTATTGCTCGCATTTAAGTATTTTTTTGGATACATTTTTCCTTCTTTGTGCACATGCTCATTCTAAATGATTTTGACCGAAAACAATGCAGGCATACCCCCTACTCCAAGGATTATTTACTTGCTGGTAATGAGACAACACCCCATGCTTGTGCAAAATGACAAACTTTAATGTAAGTTTGCATTTGTTGTTGTTAAGTGGTTCAGTCATGCCCGACTCTCTGTGATCCAATGGATCACAGCACACCAGGCACATCTTTTTTTTTAATTAAACATACAAAAACATAAACAAACATAAAATTCATATTAAAAATATTCAAATTAATTTTGTGCTTACAATCTTATGTAAAATTTTGTAAGAGATAAATAAACATTCCAGTATTTATTTGTTTAGTATAAATAACCCGGCACATTTTGAGTCTGGATGTGCTAATCGATAAGGTTTCCATGGCAATTAAATAGGAGTGGGTTGCCAGTTCCTTCTCCAGTGGACCATGAATTGTCTGACCTCTCTACTATGACCTGCCCATGTTAGGTGACCCTACATGGTTTAGCTCACAGCTTCATTGAAGTACACAAGCCCCTTCACCATGACAAGGTAGCGACCCAGAAGGGGGAAGTTTGCATTAAGATAATTTAATTGTGGAAACTACATTAGGGTTTAATGGAAGTGCAACTCACAGCAGCATAAGTCTCCCGCTGTTACATTTTCCTGCATATCATAAGCAAATGGTGTTAAAAAGTTAAAAAAAAAAAAATAATAATTTAATATTAAGTTGATTTTTATATTTAATTTTGTTGCAGTAGAATGTTTAGTTTCTGATGATCTACTTCCTAATGTGAGTGGAGACTTTGAATGCAGGGAGGAAGTTGCTACTACACAAGCAGCATGTGGCAGCTAAAACTATCATTATTTGCTTTAGGTCTTATGGAAAGCTCAATATTTTATAAGAACGTTCCCTCCTGAAAAGCAGCACATAGAATCAGGTCATAAAAATGTAAAAGTTGTATTTATTTATTTTACTTTCTAAAAAGTATTTCACCTTTTCAGTTTAGTTATTTAAATAGAAATTCACCATACTTGCCCTTTAAGTATTTTGCCATTCCTTTGTATATTGGGAAATACCTTTCTAAATGGTGCAAAATGCCCAGGTCCTCTCAGGAGTATGCACATTGTGTTAATGTCAGATGGCTTTAGACTGAAACAAAGTAGACTGACTCCAGTGTGTAATTAGCAATTATTGGTAATCATCCGCTGAAGAATGAGTTAAACCTCCTGCTTTGTCAGTGGATCAGAAAGGATGATGACCAGTAAAAATGCTAAAAGTGATGACGTACTTATTATTACTTATATTTTTTAATTATATTGTGAAATAATAAATCAGTGGAAGGGCACAAAGAATAATAATTGCATATAATAGTTTCTAAAAACATTATCTTATTATCAAGTCAAGATCTCAAAACGAAAGTATTGGCCCTTTAAGATCAATAATAGTATGTACACAATTTCAAATATGGTTAATTAACAATATTTATTCTTAAAGGATCACTGTATGATGAAAAATATATATTAGCATAATTTATTAAGAAACAAAATGCTGGTAGCTCTGATAGTTTGGTAAGTGTTGTTTACATTTCTGCAGGACAGGGCTTGCAATTATTGCTGCAAGCAGCCTGATGCTAAACCTGAGCAGGGGAAAGGGGTAATTTAACACGTCTTTGCCCCCACCCCTCCCTTAACTGTTCAGTAGATTAGTACACACACAAAGCCTTCATGCTATTAGAAAGTGCTCAAGTCAGACAAGATGGAAACTTGCAATATACAAAGTAATCTTCAAAAGTGAAATGTTAGATACGTACTGTACATGTGATCGGGGTGTAACAGTTTATTTCAAGCAGAGGTGATGAAAACCATATAGCGCCTTATAGCCCTGTGACTATATAACAGGATAATCAGGGGGGGACGTGGCGGAGAGTTGTGTACAATTATCTATGTCCCTGGCGTGCGTGGGTGCAGGCGCCGCACAGCTGCAGTCATATTGTATAAGATACAGTAGTCATTTCCATACAATCCTATAGCTGATTTACATTGTGTTACTAGAAATGTGGAATAGCTTTGTCATGTAAATGTAGTGCTGTAAAGGTTAAAAACAATTTCTGTTAATCCTAATCTTTGTAACATATCAGGACCTCCCTCTGGCAATCTCAGGTTTGGGGGTATGGCACCAGCTGAGTTGTCTTACACTATCGGCTGCACCTGGCATGCACAAACCTGTGTTTGTAATAGTTCTTAAAAGTGTTTTTTAACCTTTGTTTTAATGCAAACTTCTTTTGCAATATTTACAAAGTGCTCTTTTAACATGATAGACAGGTTGCTTGATTATTGTGATTTGCCAAGTAGCCGGCTTGATACGATTGTCAGGTTGGATACGATGGCACACCAGTTGACTAAAAGGACCACCACAAGAAATGATGCTCACTAAGATCATAATTAAGTAACAAAAAAAGTCTTAAGTAAGAAAAATATATGTTGATGCTTCTGAAGATAAATGTTGATGAAGGACCATGGGAGAATCCATAATATTTGATTGTCATTGTGTGCATTAGAGGGGTTTTTACATTTCTGGAGAGCTGAGATTGCATTGAATGATGCAAGGTGTCTGCTTCTCGGACAGTGATGGGGAAAGGGTATGGTGTCAATTTTAAGAACTTGTCACTATATCCTCCTCTCCCTGATCGTGCTACAAAGACAATCCCATATGATCCAGCTCTCAGGGAGTGATGCAACAAACACAAAATGGATTCCTGTATTTATAAACAAAGGGCCTCATTCAATTGCGATTTGGCCAATTGAAGTGGGCTCTAAATAAGCACATAGCATCATTTTTTTGCAGAAGTTTTTAGTTAGTGAACTTTTATCCAAAAGCAAGGTTTTACTAACTAAAAACTTCTATAAAAAATGATGCTATGTGCTTATTTAGAGCCCTATTCAATTGGCCAAATCGCAATTGAATGAGGCCCAAAGTGAGTATTTTCACCAACAATATTTGCTTGCCCATGATTTATACAGCTGCTGATGTTGTCAGTTTGGTACATACTTGAAAAGTAATCAAACTAACAAGAGGACATCCTTGAGGTTAAAAGGAAAAGATTAAAGAAAAGGGTTCTTCACAGTAAGGGAGGTTAATCTGTGGAATTCTCTACCAAAGGAGGTGATGACAACGGATTTGATAGATAACTAAAAATGGATTGGATATATTTTTAAATAAAAAGGTCATTTAGGGTTATCCTGGATAATTAGGGAGATAGTATTGATCCAGGGAGTAATCCGATCACCAGTATCTGGGGTCAGGAAAGAATTTTATTTTCTCCCTTATGAGATAATTGGCAATGTTTGTTTTTTCTGTTTGCCTTCCTCTGGATGATTTATGAATGAACAATTAATCCCCATATATAAGGATCAACGAGATTGAAAAGGTTGATTTTATAAATAAAAAATGTATTAATATTCTAGTCATTAATGATACTATAATTACTTGGTTGTACATTGCTCTCCTTCCCACAGTACCCCCAACCCCCAAATTAGATTTTCCTACAAAACAGAATGTGTTTGCCATTTTTGCCTTTCATTTAGTCCTTCTCTTTCTCCTTCGGTCTATCCCATTCTCTCCATCCTTCATCTCTCCTTTTCTCCCTACCAGTGCCCAAAAAACTGTGTTATTTTCAGAAAAAGTTAACAGCTTCTGAGACCTTTTGCAAATAAAAAAAAATGGTGTATTTGTTCATAAAGATGAAAGGACTGCGAGAAGGTATGAAATGTCACCAAGGCTTTGGCAGAGAAAAATGAACTTTTCATACATCTCTTCCCATGAGGAACCCATCAGTGTCCCAGTGTCCCCATGGTCTCTGATTCCAGATGAGGTTACATCATTAAAGGGAGAGGACTCGCAGGTAGCTGCGCGTGGCACAGTCGGATAGTACACGAGGCGATATAAATATATATGTAGATGTCACGGTGAGAGAGGAGATGGATGTGGCAAGTGGGTAATACGTTGCGAGTGAATGGCTGATGGCTACAGGGTGTCATGGGACATGGTGATGGCTCGTGAGATAGCCGTGAATGTTACAGGAGAGTCAGATGAAAAGTAACTTTAATCAGGGGTCGGATATATATTTCAATTAAAAGGTCGTACCAGGTTATGGCATTTAAAAGGATATGAAAGTTTTTTTCAGATATATAATAGTATTTGCTGTTATGTGTTTTATTTTATTAAGAAGTGTTTAAACGCTCTGCCTAAAATCAAAAATAGTCCCTGTATAGGTCTGCCCATTGCAGCATATGCAGACTTAGACTGTATGGGCAGTGTAGTGTCCTAGCCTATCAGGGACCACGGCTAAGCAGCATGTTGCAGATGTTGCTGAGATACCATCACTGATTGGTTGGTATGACACACAGCACAGCAAGTACTACAGAGTCTGTGACTGCATACTCTGCAGAGGGCAGATTCATACATATATATTTACTCATCACTTGCCTGTCACAAATGACGGTATAATATTGTGTTAAAAATCTGTCTGTTTGTGTGCTCTCTCTCTCTGTGTACCCTCTCTCTCTCTGTGCCTTCTCTCTCTGTGCCCTCTCCCTCTCTGTGCTTACTCTATCTCTCCTTCTCTCTCTCTCCCTCTCCCCTTCTAGCTCTCCCTCCCTTCTTCTCTCTCCCTCTCTCTTTGCCTCTCTCTCTCCCTCTCCTTCTCCTCTCTCTCTCCTTTTCTATCTCTTTCTTTCCTTCTCACTCTTTCTCCTTCTCTCTCTCCCTCTCTCCTTCTCCCTCTCTCTCACTCTCTCCTCCTCTCTCCTTCTCCCTCCCTCTCACTCTCTCCTCCTCTCCTTCTCACTCTCTCTAATTCTCTCTCCCTTTCCTTTTCTATATCCCTCTTCATCTCTCTCTCTCTCCTTCTCTCCCTCTCTCCTTCTCCCTCCCTCTCTCTCCCTCTCTCTCCCTCTCTCCTTCTCCCTCCCTCTCTCTCCCTTTCCTTCTCCTCTTTCTCCCCACTCCTTTTCTATCTCCCTCTCCTTCTCTCTCTCTCTCTCTCTCCCTCCTTCTATCTCTACCTCCCTTCTTTTCTCTCTCCCTCTCCTTTTCTATCTCCCTCTCTCTCCCCTTCTCCCTCTCTCTCCTTCTCTCTCTCTCCTCCCCTCCTTCTCCTCTCTCCCTCTCCTTCTCACTCTCTCCCTCTCCTTCTCACTCTCTCCCCTCCCCTCCTTCTCCTCTCGCCCTCTCCTTCTCTTTCTACTCCTCTCTCTCCGTCCTCTTCTCATTCTCTCTCCTTTTCATTTTCTCTCTCTCTCCTTCTCACTCTCTCTCCCTCCCTCCTTCTCTCTCCCCACCTCTCCTTCCCTCTCCCCGTCAGCGCCCATTGCGAACCTCACAATGCACAGCTCGCATGTGCAACTCACAATTTGCGAGCGTTACACACAAACTCGCAGTACGACAATCTATTAGTGATATATATATAGTATGTTTTATTTTAGGCAGTAAACACAGAGCTTATAAACACTTCTTAAAAAAATAAAGTACATTTTACTGCCTTAAATCATACAAATATTACCTGCTTGGGTCTGCCCACTGCAGCTCATGCAGACACAGACTCATGTATTTACTGTCCTGTGTCTCATACTAACCAATCAGTGACCATCTCTCAGCAACATTGCAGCTGAGACATGTTCTCTGATAGGCTAGGGAACTATACTGCACTTCCAACCCTACTGAGTCTGTGTCTGCATATGCTGCAGTGGGCAGACTCAAGCAAGTAATATATTGTTTGCTTTTAGGCCGTAAAAACAGAGCTTATACGCACTTCTAAATTAAATAAAGTCCCAAAAAGTAAATAAATACTTAAACAGGGACTATTTGTTTGAATATAGGTAGTAAAAACAGAGCTTTTAAAGTATATAAAAGTAAAAAGATCCAATAGTTATGTTGTCAATAAAGTAAATAGATACAATAGGTATATTATATACCTAGTAAAATCCATGAACTGTCCATATCCCTTTAAGGCAGCGGCTCTCAACCCTTCCAGTGCCGTAACCCCCCGACAAAATGTCCCAAGCCGTGGCGACCCCCAACAGTAAAACTAGAGACCAGAATAGACAAAAAAACACATCCTGATAGCTCCAAGCGACCCACGACGGGGTCACGACCCACAGGTTGAGTACCACTGCTTTAAGGTGACCAAGGGTCCCAGGTGATTGGTTATAAAGATATGATGCGATATAGAGAATATTGACTGCGTTGCTCCTTTAAGTCCCAGAGAGCAGCACTTAATGTGTCTGCGTCACCTCTTCACCCAGAGGGGACTACGCGGGGGGTCACGTGACCTTTCTGCCAGCTGTGGTGGGCTGGGAGTCATGAATTGTACAGTCATCCAACCTTAAAATCTGGTGCCATCTGGAGCGGGGCTTGATGGCCTGAGGCACATTAAGACCTAACAGCATCGCTGTTTCGACTCGGCTTCCTAGTGTGGACTTTTTTTGGCCGTCACGGCATCTGTTACATTTTCTGTCCACTGTCACTTATCTCCCCCGACCGCCCCCACCATCCCCTCTCTCTTTTATACAGCGGATCCTCTCATATAACCCACAACCCCCTCTCGTACACTCCTATAACAATGTCTAACCCCCCCTAGACACGGATTCAACCTCCCTCTCTTGAAATGTCTCGCCAGCCTATTAGTGAGATGTGCAAATTATACGTGTGATCAGTAGTCAATCAGGAGACAATTCACGCATCACTGACATTTCCACCGCATACTCTCGATTTGCTGAATTTGGTGTAGGATTTAAATAAATTGAATTCTTCAAGGATCCATGAACATGTGTATAGGTGAATTTGAATTCTGTGCAGTCATGTCGTCTCGTGTTCGCATCCGATCTTAATTATAGCTGTAACATTGGAAATTGGCTCATAGCTGGTGAAGAAACAGGTCATATTAGTCAGCGTCTATCAGTTAGATCTATTTAGGGGCCCTGAAACACCAACTAACTCGAAAAAAAGTATTGTTTAATCTTGGATTTACATTCAAAAGGGCCAATAACATTAAGATTTATAACTATATTACCAAGGCAGTTCAAGAGATATGATAGCAGATATTAAGTTATGGCATGACATTTTTTATGGGAAAACAGGAATCCATTTTGTGTTTGTTACATCACATCCTGAGAGCTGGATGATGGGTATGTGTTTATGTGTTTGTAGTTATCCGTAGAAGGATGAGTGAGGGAGGAGTGAGTAGGCAGAAGTCCAGAGCTTGATTTTAAGCTCAAAGAAAGGGCCCTCCATTATTGTTTTCCCTTTTGCATTGTTTTGACCGGAACTTACCCCTGTATAGCACTATGGGATATGCTGGTGCGTTACAAATAAAGGAAATGATAACAAAAATAATAATTTGATACCACACCCCTTTCCGCTCATTGGTCCAGAAGCAGATACCTTGCATCATTCAATGCAACCACAGGTCTCCAGAAATGTAAACTCCCTTCACATACACAACTTCAACCAATGTATCATGGATCCCTCCTTGGTCCAGTAGAGACATCAACATTTTTTTTTTTCTTCTAATTTAAAACTAGTTGTAGAAATGTTTTTCAAACCGTTTTTTGGTCATTGTGCACAGGCTGTTAGTCTTATTTCTATAGCAATGCCAAATAGGTTATTCATTATGAGATGTCTTAAGATGTAATAGACTAATGGGTAGTCTGAGCTGCTGATTAATTTGTTCAAGGCCAAGTAAAAGGTATTGTTCTCAGTATGAAGCTGTGTACATTATATGGCCAGAAGTATGTGGACACCCAACCATCACACCCATATGTGTTTGATGAATCTCTCGTTCCAATATCATGGGCATTAATATAGAGTTGTCCCCCATTTGGACAATAACAGTCACCACTCTTTTAGGAAAATTTCCACTACATTTTGGGACATGACTGCAAGGACTGGCTCCCATCCAGCCATAAGAGCATTAGAAAGGTCGGGCAAGAAGGCCTGACTCGCAAGTTCTTCTTCACCAGCCTTGGCAAACCATGAGCCTCATTCAATTGAGCTTTCGGGAGATCCGGGCTTCGTAGCCCGCAAGTTATTTTGCTATTTAATTGGCGTCTTTCTGCGGGTTCCGATCAAGTTACAGGCTCCGGCCTCCAATTTACTGTGATGGTTCACATCGCAAATAAATGCCCCTCCAAGCCTTTGATGTTTCATTCTTTTATTCATGTTGAATTATATTAATTATATTGATCCCGGCATTCAATGTGTTAATACATATAATGGAACTCGCATGTAATAGAATATCATATTTACGGATTTATCAATATTGCATTATATCTGGAATGTGGGTCTGATCATAACCCGTAATTCAAGCTATGGGACTTTGAAATCCAACTTCCATTTTCCATTGAAGTAATGATGATGATCTGTGTTTCCATTGGCTGGGAAGTTAAGGGCTTGCTTGATTAATCATGTTCAAGCCCGCAAATGCTACGTTCGATAGACTGGTTTACGATGTGCGTTATCAGGACGGCCAATTGAATAGCACCATAAGTTGCAGCAGGCCCACAGACTTACGGCCTACATCCCGTAACTTGCGGGCTTGTATTTGAATGAGGCTCATTGTCTTTATGGACCGTGCTTTCTTGCACCAGGTCATTGTCATGCTGAAAAATGTCATTCTCCAAAATGTTGCCACAAAGTTGAAGGCCCATAATTCTGCAGAACATCATTGTATGATGTGGCATTACTTGAACTAAGGCCCCAAACGATGGAAAACACCAGACCATTATTCCCTCTCCATCAGACTTTACATTGGGCATTATTAATTCAGGTCGGTAGTGTTCCCCTGGTATCCGCGATTGGTCCGTCACACTGCCAGATAGTGAAGCGTGATTCGTCACTCCAGAGAACGAGTTTCCACTGCTCAAGAGCCCAATAGCAGTGTGCTTTTTTCCAGCTGATGCTTGGCATTGTCCATGGTATTCCTGTCTACGGCTGCTCTCTCATGGAAACCCAACCCATTTCATGAAGCTCCTTGTGCTGAAATTGTTTCTAGAGGCAATTTCATACTCGGTAGTGAGCGTTGCAACCGAGAACAGACGATATTTACGAGCTATGAGCGTCAGCTCTCTTGTGATCTTGTGTGGTCTAGCACTTCCAGCTGAGCTGTTGTTGCTCCTAGATGTTCCCACTTCACAACAACAGCACTTATAGTTGTCCAGAGCTGCATGAGCTACAGAGAGCAGTCACAAATAGGTACAAATTATATGATTTTGGACATAAAACAAGCTATTAAGCCCTACTTAATAAAAGTAAATAGATACATCGGTTTCTTGTATTTCCAGAAACCTCCCATGTCCATTTAAGGCATCTAAGCTGGAAAAAAGTCCTAGATCTAGTTATTATTTAGAATAAAATAAAATGTGATGTCTCTGCAGGACCCTGGAGTGATCTATGATACATTGGTGAAAGTAGTGTGTGTGAGAGAGGCATTTACATTTCTGGGGAGCTATTGTTGCAGTGAATGATGCAAGGGGCCTGCTTCTGTGCCAGTGAGAGGGCATAAATTAGTCTTACCCCAGTTCACTCAATCCCGATTTCATTCTTCACTTCTATCCAAATCGCACACCCTCATGATTCCGCACTGAGAAAGTGATGTAACAAACACAAAATGGATTCCTATACTAAACAAAGCCTTCATAAATTCTGATTTTCACCAAAAATGTTTATGTCAATGCTGCTAATATTATTATTTTGGTATATACTGGACAAACAAGTGCAGTGGTAATGTAAAGGACAGGTGAAGTGTCATATTTATAGTATATAGTCCGATATAATACAGTATATATGTTTATAGATCCAGTGATGTCCTCTATATCAGTAGAAAGCTGAGATAATTTGGACTGCACTATTTTCTGTACATAAAATGAGATACTGACACTGAGTTTTTGTAGGTAATTAGCTCTATACAATGGTGACCTTGTCATGCAATATTAGATATGACATGATCAAATCGTAACCTTTGCCCCCCCAAAACAAATTGCAACAATCCCCGAGCTAGGAAACCTGTGTAGCCCTTTAATCCTCGGACCACAAGCCCTGCCAAGCATGTCCGAGCAGCTGCATGTAAATAGCCGGTCACTAGGGCCTGGTTAACAGACAATGCGCGACACATGTTTAGTTGATGAACTGTGAAATGAAGAGATGGTCTAGTAGCACCGGTCCTCAAACGGTTAAATACAAAATCTAATTCTATTTAAATGTAATATCTATTAGTCTCAATTAAAGGCAAGTGTTACATTGGAAGACGCTGTGAGAACATCCGAGTGACAATGACACAGGAGACCCCGTGACCCATTATCTTAAACCTATATCACAGTAGGAGTCTCCCCCTCCCAAGTATCGCAGGAGCCCATGGACCATTAATTCCCTCCATCCAGATGAAAGCGGCACATTTACACAAAGAAGCAATACATGACCCAGTGAGTCTTTTCACCTTCACACTAAAGGATCACACATGTTATACAGACGTCAGGGACTTAAGATTCCAAGGAATGAGATTCTCCTCTTTCACTAGATATCCGAGTATTGAGAAACGCATTTAAGAAGAATAAACTAAGCTCCGGGAGCTTTGGAATCAGACTTAAAGAGGAGTCAAGAAACAGCACCTGATGTCAAGAAAAATAACACAATGCAAAACTGCTGCTTGTTGCAAAGTTTGTACCCATGGCCGGATTATCCATTAGGCCAACTAGGCAGCCGCCCAGGGGTGCTTCCCTATGCTTCTAAATGTTGCAGTTCATAGACTGGCTCCTATGGGGTAACCACCTAGAACAAGACAGTCCGTGCATACCTTGCATACTCACTCGCATGGGCTCCTCCACATCACTGCCCAGGGGCTCCAAAAAGGTAGATACGGCCCTGTTTGTACCTATTATTGTACACGGGCAATTGGGATGATGTAATAGGCTTTTGAAATGCATTTTAATCAGTCTCAATTTTATTTATTTTTTAATCCAGTCCATTAATGTTTATGGACATTTTACGTGAAAATTAATTAAAGGATTGTTGCCATCAGATATTTGAAATATACTCTTTTAAATAAGATAACATGTAAAAAAAAACATTGCTTCTAATCTTTTTTTATTTTATGTTGTTACTGTGAAATCAATCATTTTGGTTTCTGCTGATGACAGGAAACTTCTGTACAATAGAAATGTGACATTTACAACTGCCACTGCCCTCCGTAGCTGCAGCTCATTAGTTTTAGCTTCTGAAGATCACAGGAAACTTTTATCTGTGCAATAAGAATATGGCATTTACAACTACCACTGCCCTCTGTAGCTGCTGCTCATTAGTTTTAGTTTCTGCTGATCACAGGAAACTTCTATCTGTACAGTAGGAATATGGCATTTACAGCTGCCACTGCTCTCCTTAGCTGCTCATTAGTTTATAAGGACACAGCCTACTGAGTGAATCCGCAGAAAAAGTAAAGCAGAAGCAGTAAAAAAAAACAAATGGACATAATAATTTATATATTATTAGGCTTATTTATTTATTTTGCTTTCTAAAAGTATTATGCCCGTTATCAAACTTCGTTATTTAAAACACTATTTAGAACAAAATGTGCTTTAATTAAACACAGCCTGTACTTTTTTATCTGTTGTATTCAATTTTGTTTTAATAATAGCAGCTATCATATATAACAGGATCGGAAACATGGGAGGAACCATGGTTACAAATATGATCTGTATTTAGTTTTGTTGAAAGAATGCCACTGCAAGAAATCCTTCACCTCAAGCTACAGGCAGTTTGAGATGTAATCACCCATAACTCATGAAAATTATAAGATTTCTCGAAAAATATTTTTATGCTCCTGAATTACATTGTTGTTTGTTTAAGAAAATTTATAAAAAACATGGGATGTTTTTTCCAAACTACAATAGTCCATTTAGGGATGCTCATCAGTGATATGTAGAGCACGCACTCAGGTTGGTCCTTTGCTGCAGTTGCCCACATTGGGCAGATGCCCGTCTTTGCCAGCACTCAGAGCAGTATACGTGATAATCTGGGCTGATGCCTAAATTGGGATAGGGGATTATCACTATCGTAGAGTAGATAACAGCTGTACAGTACAGCATCCCCTGCAAACAGATGAGTATTATCTGTCCAATCTGTGCGACGCGCGCAATAATCTGATTAAATCCTCAGTACAATCTAAATAAATAGCATTTGTGTAAACCCGTAAATATTAAGAAATAAAGATCAGGTGACAGTAGATCTCTCTAAACACAATGGATCCATTTCAAGAAACTGAACTGGCTGCAGAGTGGTGCGTTGGTTTGAGTCGGCGGTTGTGCTAATCTACACATCTGTATTCATGCCCACACAGACTGGCATATGCCCACTTAATCCCGCACACACTGTTCTGCCAACTGGTCTGTTTATACTAGCCTCTGATTATATATCAGTACATCATGTGTTATAGGCCCATCTGCCTGTGAAGGGGTTAAAAATGAGAGATTAGCATCTAATTTACTTCACTTTGCAGCCAAAGTGTTACAGCTGAAGCTGGCACTTCCTGATATCTTCGGGGGAGCCTAAATCAGCTGAGGGTACCATTACCCAATCTGGAAATGCAACCGGAAATCCTGATCAATATGTTTGTGGGACCAGTCTCCATTTATGTAAATCCATTTATTCTCCTCCTGCACTAACTTTGTTTACAACTAATCTTCTAATATGAAAATACAACACAGACAGCAGCAGAACTAATCTCCCCCTACTGACTCACCAAATTATTTATACGCAAGGCATGTGCGGCGTGAAATGCAGCAGCAGAATCGGAGTTACCTGAAGTCCCCGAGCAAACTAAACGCTCTGTGTATACATAATACAGATAGCTCCCCACTAAGACATGCACCCCACAAAAAGACTGAGTATACCTTAAAGACAGCTCCCAACTAAAACAATGTGCACCCCCCAAAAAGACTGAGCATACCTTAAAGACAGCTCCCAACTAAAACAATGTGCAACCCAAAATTGAATAGCAAAATAACTTGAGACCTCAATTAAGGGCTACTGGATCGCCCAAAAGCTCAATTGAATGGAGGCCCAATTCATTAAAAAAAATGCCCTCCCCCCCCAAATAAGACCATGCCCATAAGTACCACTGAAATCACATGACAAGTTTAGTCAGTATTCTGCTTTAAAATATATTTACTTTATTAATACATTATTAAAATAAAGTGATAACTGTACTATTTCCCACTGTGGGGGCAGCCATTTTGTTTCCTTGATAGCAAGTCCTCCATCTTGTAAGTTCTGCATTTTCCTATGTATCTGCAATATGGGTCCAAATACACTTGTTTCATACCACCAGTAACCACATTAATATCAAAGGCCAAGTGAAATACATGTTTATGGGCCAATGCTAATACATTTTGGTATCAAGGGAGGACAATGAATAACAAAATGTCTGCCGCCACAGGGAAAATATAAAGCCTAAAGCATGAGTAAACTGTGTTATTCATGTTGTTAGCATATTAAGGCTCTCTAGTCTTTTGCCATGTAATAATATTGTATTTTGCTCTGTATTTAATAGCGCTATGGAATATGTTAGTGCGTAACAAATAAAGGATAAACTACAGTGGTCCTTTAAGGATATTGCTAATGGCCACATCCACCCCCTCCATTGTTTTTGTGAACGTTAGCATCCGACACACGGACAAGACAAAGGGGTGTACAGGGTGACATCACCTCCCATCTCCTAGCTGTGATAGAGGCTCTGCAGAGAGGCGCTGCAGCGAGCGTGCCCATATTTCTCGCTCTGGACGGGCGAGGAAATTAACTGCATCTTCTGCCCTCCCTCCTCCTCCTTCCATCCCTCTCCACGCAGGGGAAAGAAGGGAAGGAATTAATAACAATAAAAGGATGAAACAAAGGAGAGGAACAGGACTATCGGACTGTGAAATGAAATCCTGGGCTCTGCCGCAGACGACATTCACAACCCTTTAGTTTCCACGGGGAAGAGCTGCAGTACTTACATCTGCTGCAGCACAGTGCAGAGGTGGCACTGCCAGGGCATGGGGGGGACTGCAGCATAGTGCAGAGGTGGCACTGCCAGAGCATGGGGGGACCTGCAGCACAGTGCAGAGGTGGCACTGCCAGGGCATGGGGGGGGACTGCAGCATAGTGCAGAGGTGGCACTGCCAGGGCATGGGGGGGGACTGCAGCACAGTGCAGAGGTGGCACTGCCAGGGCATGGGGGGACTGCAGCACAGTGCAGAGATGGCACTGCCAGTGCATGTGGGGACTGCAGCATAGTGCAGAGGTGGCACTGCCAGTGCAGGGGGGGGGGGGGGCTGCAGCATAGTGCAGAGGTGGCACTGCCAGTGCATGGTGGGGACTGCAGCATAGTGCAGAGGTGGCACTGCCAGTGCATGGGGGGGACTGCAGCATAGTGCAGAGGTGGCACTGCCAGGGCATGTGGGGACTGCAGCATAGTGCAGAGGTGGCACTGCCAGGGCATGGGGGGGCTGCAGCATAGTGCAGAGGTGGCACTGCCAGTGCATGTGGGGACTGCAGCATAGTGCAGAGGTGGCACTGCCAGGGCATGGGGGGGACTGCAGCACAGTGCAGAGGTGGCACTGCCAAGTGCATGGGGGGACTGCAGCACAGTGCAGAGTGTGGCACTGCCAGGGCATGGGGGGGCTGCAGCACAGTGCAGAGGTGGCACTGCCCGGGCATGGGGGGGACTGCAGCATAGTGCAGAGGTGGCACTGCCAGGGCAATGGGGGGGGACTGCAGCACAGTGGCAGTGGTGGCACTGCCAGTGCAGGGGGGACTGCAGCATAGTGCAGAGGTGGCACTGCCAGGGCATGGGGGGGGACTGCAGCACAGTGCAGAGGTGGCACTGCCAGTGCATGGGGGGACTGCAGCACAGTGCAGAGGTGGCAATGCCAGGGCATGGGGGGTCTGCAGCACAGTGCAGAGGTGGCACTGCCAGGGCATGGGGGGGGACTGCAGCATAGTGCAGAGGTGGCACTGCCAGGGCATGGGGGGGACTGCAGCATAGTGCAGAGGTGGCACTGCCAGTGCATGGGGGGACTGCAGCACAGTGCAGAGGGTGGCACTTGCCAGGGCATGGGGGGGGACTGCAGCATAGTGCAGAGGTGGCACTGCCAGTGCATGGGGGACTGCAGCACAGGGCAGAGGGTGGCACTGCCAGGGCATGGGGGGGGGGGACTGCAGCACAGTGCAGAGGTGGCACTGCCAGTGCATGGGGGGAATGCAGCACAGTGCAGAGGTGGCACTGCCAGGGAATGGGGGGGGACTGCAGCATAGTGCAGGAGGTGGCACTGCCAGTGCATGGGGGGGACTGCAGCACAGTGCAGAGGTGGCACTGCCAGGGCATGGGGGGGGGGGACTGCAGCACAGTGCAGAGGTGGCACTGCCAGTGCATGGGGGGACTGCAGCACAGTGCAGAGGTGGCACTGCCAGGGCATGGGGGGGACTGCAGCATAGTGCAGAGGTGGCACTGCCAGTGCATGGGGGGACTGCAGCACAGTGCAGAGGTGGCACTGCCAGTGCATGGGGGGACTGCAGCACAGTGCAGAGGTGGCACTGCCAGTGCATGGGGGGACTGCAGCACAGTGCAGAGGTGGCACTGCCAGTGCATGGGGGGGCACTGCCAGTTCATGGGGGGACTGCAGCAGCATAAATAGGGGGTGTTTTAACACTGTGCCACACAGACCTGCAAAGCTTAATACACTGACAGGATTAAATTGCTGCAGTACAGTAGAAATTGCACTGCCCGTGCATGGGGGGACTGCAGAACAGTGCAGAGGTGGCACTGCCAGTGCATGGGGGGACTGCAGCAGCATAAATTGGGGGTGTTTTAACACTGTGCCACACAGACCTGCAAAGCTCAATACACCGACAGGATTAAATTGCTGCAGTACAGTAGAGTTGGCACTGCCAGCGCATGAGGGGTACTGCAGCACAAACTGGGGGTGCGATAACCCTGTCAGTACCAAAGCTTAATGCAAAGACAGGGTTAATCTGCTACAGCACAGTGCAGTGCACTGCCAGCGCATGAGGGGTACTGCAGCACAAACTGGGGGTGCGATAACCCTGTCAGTACCAAAGCTTAATGCAAAGACAGGGTTAATCTGCTACAGCACAGTGCAGTGCATGGGGGTCCTGCAGCAGAAACTGAAGGTGCAGTGCCATGGGGTTTTAACCCTGTAAGTGCCACAGAGGCTTGCAAAGCATACTGCACCAACCAAGTTAATTTGTTGCAGCACATGACAAAAGGGGGGGGGGGGGGGTGCTAAACAGTTAGGGGTTTTAACCATGTCAGTCCCGTAAAGACCTGCAAATCTCAGAGCACTGTCAGGATTATTCTGCGGCAGCACAGAGTACAGAGGTGTAACTGCTGGTCTATATGGGGCGATGCCGCACAGAATAGGGTGCAGTACTGCAGCGGGTAGCATGGAGGTGCCCATGAGGCCCAGGCCTAGGGCAGCACACTCTCTGATATCGATGAAACGCCATGGAATATGCACAAAAATGTCTATGTGCAGAGAATATTCTGTCTTTAAGTGTACCTGGCACTTACTCTATACTAAGACACATGTATACATAAGGGTGACATCATGTACAGTAAATTTAGGATTGGGATATAGCAAGAGAAAATCTGAATGGGCCTTAAACCTATCAGCACTGGAAACATTTGAGGTCTCTTTGGCACTGCTCAGGGAATATATTATTACAAAATATAGGACTATATGGCTTTACATTGAAGCTGGCATGTAATAATCATGTCCACCATCTTCAGTACAAGAGAATCTTTTGCACTGGACAGACATAAGACCATCCAGACTATGTTTTTTTAGGTAGACTTTTGGTTCTTATCTGTCATCAAATCTATTTTTCGAAAATCCAGGCTCTCAGTAGTGGAAATATGACATCTTCAGTTCATAATGAAGTAAATTAGCATTAAGAAATCAGTCTCCCTCTTGTGCCGGATGTGCTCTTGGCCAGTGTATATAAATAGCTTCTTATTTATGAAATGCATCTTATATGGGATTCCTTCCCATTGATTCTTAAGATGCTGTTTTCCTTGCCGTGTTGCTGCCAGTCTTGACACTAGAGGACATTAGCATATAGATCCAACAGTATATCCTCTCGTCCCCAGTATACATCAGCTTAGCACTGATTCATAGACCTCCAGGAGAGTCCATATCACATCATATCCCTCTCCCTTGGACTCCATCTTGGTCGGGGCTCCTTACTGTCATCTGAAAGATGTGTAAACTGTTTATAGGATCAGATAGGAATCACTGCATTAAATCGGAAAGTGACTGCATGCTGTGGGCTGTGTAGATAGGACCAAGGTTAGGCAGATTGGAGATAGGCGTCTGTGTAGGTAGGACCAAGGCTAGACAGAGGTGAGATAGGCAACTGTGTAGATAGGGCTAGGGAGAGCTGAGATAGGCAACTGTGTAGATAGGACCAAGGCTAGGCAGATTGGAGATAGGGATCTGTGTAGATAGGTCCAAGGCTAGACAGAGGGGAGATAGGCAACTGTAAAAAGGACCAGGGCTACAGAGAGCTGAGATAGGCAACTGTGTAGATAGGCCTACAGAGAGCTGAGATAGGCAACTGTGTAGATAGGACCAAGGCTAGGCAGAGCTGAGATAGGCATCTGTGTAGATAGTGCTAGGGAGAGCTGAGATAGGCAACTGTGTAAAATGGACCAGGGCTACAGAGAGCTGAGATAGGCATCTGTGTAGATAGGACCAAGGCTAGACAGAGGTGAGATAGACATCTGTGTAGATAGGGCTAGGGAGAGCTGAGATAGGCAACTGTGTAGATACGGCCAAGGCTAGGCAGAGCTGAGATAGGCAACTGTGTAGATAGGACCAAGGCTACAGAGAGCTGAGAAAGGCAACTGTGCAGATAGGACCAAGGCTAGGCAGAGCTGAGATAGGCAACTGTGTAGATAGGACCAAGGCTACAGAGAGCTGAGAAAGGCAACTGTGCAGATAGGACCAAGGCTAGGCAGAGCTGAGATAGGCAACTGTGTAGATACGGCCAAGACTAGACAGAGCTGAGATAGGCAACTGTGTAGATACGGCCAAGACTAGACAGAGCTGAGATAGGCAACTGTGTAGATACGGCCAAGACTAGACAGAGCTGAGAAAGGCAACTGTGTGCATAGGAAGGGTAGATTAGGGAAATATAACAATGAGTGAGGGCAGTGTAGGAATAACAGCTAGCTGTGTGTATACGCAGGGTAGTACAGGAATAGCAGAGCTATGTGTATACGCAGGGTAGTACAGGAATAGCAGAGCTATGTGTATACGCAGGGTAGTACAGGAATAGCAGAGCTATGTGTATACGCAGGGTAGTACAGGAATAGCAGAGCTATGTGTATACGCAGGGTGGTACAGGAATAGCAGAGCTGTGTGTATATGTAGGGTAGTACAGGAATAGCAGAGCTGTGTGTATATGTAGGGTAGTACAGGAATAGCAGAGCTGTGTGTTTGTAGTGTGATGTGACATAGCAGGGAGTTGTGCAGGGCAGGATTAAAGGGCTGTGGCAGTAACAGATTTTCCTGCTGCCGGCTCCCCGCCTCGTTAACTAAACAGTTTAAGCTCCTGATGGGACGGACACTGAATACAGAATAAGGGATCTACGTGCCAAAATGTGGGTCACCTCCAGCTCCCCGCGCTGCCAGCCTCATGTGCACTGCTTATACACACAGCACATCTGGCACTGCCAGGGGCCTCAGTACATGGGGGGCATATAGACACATACCTGGAGAAGAACTAATATTATATACAGGAACAGAACCAAGCACAATAAGGAGAAATAACTGCAAAAAATGGTTATTATATATACACTTGGCACCCTATCATGTCTTATACCCTATACACCCTGTGTCCTGTCCTATATTATTCTGCATATTCTATATACACTCTGAGATAGGCCCCTAAATCTCTGTATGTCTTATTCCTTATACATTACACCCTGTATGCGCCTCCATGTCCTCCAGACACTTACAGACAGGCCCCTAAGTCCCTGTATGTCTTATTCCTTATACATTACACCTTGTATAAGCCTCCATGTCCTCCAGATTCTTACAGTAAGGCCCCCTAAGTCTCTGTATGTCTTATTCCTTATACATTACACCTTGTATGAACCTCCATGTCCTTCAGACACTTACACACAGGCCCCTAAGTCTCTGTGTCTTATTCCTTTTACATTACACCCTGTATGCGCCTCCATCTCCCCCAGACACTTACACACAGGCCCCTAAGTCTCTGTATGTCTTATTCCTGTTACATTACACCCTGTATGAGCCTCCATCTCCCCCAGATACTTATAGACAGGCCCCTAAGTCTCTATGTCTTATTCCTTATACATTACACCTTGTATGCGCCTCCATGTCCTCCAGACACTTGCACACAGGCCCCTAAGTCTCTATGTCTTATTCCTTATACATTACACCTTGTATGCGCCTCCATCTCCCCCAGACACACACAGGCCCCTAAGTCTCTGTCTGTCTTATTCCTTATACATCACACCCTGCATGCACCTCCATCTCCCCCAGACACTTACACACAGGGCCCTAAGTCTCTATGTATTATTCCTTATACATTACACCCTGTATGCACCTCCATCTCCCCCAGATACTTACACACAGGCCCCTAAGTCTCTGTATGTCTTATTCCTTATACATTACACCCTGTATGCGCCTCCATCTCCCCCAGACACTTACACACAGGGCCCTAAGTCTCTATGTATTATTCCTTATACATTACACCCTGTATGCACCTCCATCTCCCCCAGATACTTACACACAGGCCCCTAAGTCTCTGTATGTCTTATTCCTTATACATTACACCCTGTATGCGCCTCCATCTCCCCCAGATACTTACACACAGGCCCCTAAGTCTCTGTATGTCTTATTCCTTATACATTACACCCTGTATGCGCCTCCATCTCCCCCAGACACTTACACACAGGCCCCTAAGTCTCTATATGTCTTATTCCTTATACATTACACCCTGTATGCGCCTCCATCTCCCCCAGATACTTACACACAGGGCCCTAAGTCTCTGTATGTCTTATTCCTTATACATCACACCCTGTATGCACCTCCATCTCCTCCAGACACTTATAGACAGACCCCTAAGTCTCTGTATGTCTTATTCCTTATACTTTACACCCTGTATGCGCCTCCATCTCCCCCAGACACTTACACACAGGCCCTGTGTTTGCTCGGACTGATTTTGTTGTCTCAGTGTTTGCACAGCTTATGGTGGGTGCTATGGGGGTCCCAGACACTCTCAGACTCACGTTGCCTGGCATTATGGAGCCTGTCTAGCTTTGCATTTCTTGGGCGACCCTGCTCCAGGTGACAATATAACTTTGGGTAACAAGACATATCAGCTGATACAGGAGTAAAATCCAGTAATACATTGCTTTAGCCATCTTTTTCTAAATTATCAAGATTATTCATGAGACATCCATCTTTCCCTCAACTCTGACCAGTTTCCCAGTTCCGGCTGCTGAAAAACATCCCCACAGCATGATGCTGCCACCACCATGTTTCACTGTGGGGATGGTGTTCTTTGGGTGATGTGATGTGTTGGGTTTACGCCAGACATAGAGTTTTCTTTGATGGCCAAAAAGTTAAATTTTAGTCTTATCAGACCAGAGCACCTTCCTCCATACATTTTTGGAGTCTCCCACATGCCTTTTCACAAACTCAAAATGTGCCATTTTGTTTTGTGCTAAAAGTAATGGCTTTCTTCTGACCACTCTGCCATAAAGCCCAACTCTATGGAGTGTACGGCTTATTGCCGTCCTATGTACAGATACTCCAGTCTCTGCGGTGGAACTCTGCAGCTCCTCCAGGGTTACCTTAGGTCTCTGTGCTGCCTCTCTGATTAATGCCCTCCTTGCCCGGTCCATGAGTTTTGGTGGGCATCCGTCTCTTGGCAGGTTTGCTGTTGTGCCATGTTCTTTCCATTTGGTTATGATAGATTTGATGGTGCTCCTGGGGATCATTAAAGATTTGGATATTTTTTTATTACCTAACCCTGACTTGTACTTCTCAACAACATTGTCCCTTACTTGTTTGGAGAGTTCCTTGGTCTTCATGGCAGTGTTTGGTTAGTGGTGCCTCTTGCTTAGGTGTTGCAGCCTCTGGGGCCTTTCAAAAAAGGTGTGTATATGTAATGACAGATCATGTGACACTTAGACTGCACACAGGTGGACATAATTTCACTAATTATGTGACTTCTGAAGGTAAATAATTGCACCAGAGCTTTTTATGGGCTTCATAACAAACGAGGTGAATACATACGCACATGCCAATTTTCTGTTTTCTATTTCTAAAAAATTGTTTTATGTATATATTTTTCTCATTTCACTTGACTATTGAATTCTGATCCATCACATACAATGCAGATAAACAAAACATTGAACTTAAGGCTGTAATGTAACAAAATAGGTAAAAAGTCAAGGGGGTGAATACTTTTGCAAGGCACTGTATATATGTGTATCTATCTGTGTATATATATATATATAATTTTAATTATTTATGTATGTAGACTCAATTACATTGTTTTTGTACTTGCCTTATGGCACAAGAACCTATAACTCATAGTCATTGGGGCTAGTACTGTACTGAACCAGTCTATGCCCAGATTACAGTATTTATTTGTATTTGTGCATAGTATGCAAATAATGCTCTCCTGGCAAATATTATACCGTCTCCTCACACCTGGTAAATAATTAAGCTGATACTGAAAAAAAGATTACAATTATATCAACATTGACGTCTCCCATTGGTATATAACAGCTCTAATCTCCCTGTATCTCTGCTGTGCTTCTTATATTTATTGTGTGTATTTGCATTGCTCAATCGTGGCCGACTCTCCATGACCTCATGGACCACAACACATCATGCTGATCCACTTGGTATTCATGGCAGAGATACTGGAGTGGGTTGCTAGTTCCTTCTCCAGTGGGCCACAGCATACAGCTCCTGGTATTCCTAGGTGGTCTCCCATCCAAGAACTGACCAGGCTCAACCCTGCATGGCTTCAGGGTGGTGTGACCTCTTGGTTCCCTGACTGGAATCAAACCCAGGTCACAGCAGTGAAAGCATTGAATTCTAACCACTGGACCACCAGGGAACCCATGCTATACTGCTTAGCAATATATATAAATGTATTGTTTATACCCACAAGGCTTCAATACGAACATGCTCATTTCTTTCTATTTTGTATTTTTAATAGCTAAACTTCATGTATTAGAAAACAAAATATTATAAAATTATATAAAAAAAAATAAAAGAAAGAGATAAACACCAATATTTCATTTTTAATTTTCTATACAATTTTTCTTTAGTGAATTCACTTTTCTAACCTGATTCACTCTGCTAGGAGGGTCTGTCATTGTAAACTAATGCATTTGCTCTAATGAAAGTGTGGGCAGTTTTAGCTGCCACATTTCCATTGGGACATATAAGCCTTCTCTGTATTCAGTTTCGTGTTAACCTAATTAGCAGCAACAAAAATGATAAATGACATAAATATATATATTGGAGGCTCTATTGCTTTTTATTTCCTAAAAAAATATATATTTCTTCAAAAGAGTGTATTTAAAATATAGGCCTATGGTGGCTCTTTACATTATTTATAGCCTGCAGGTTCCCTGGTGATCCAGTTGTTACGATGATGTGAATTCACCACTGTGACCTGGGTTCGATTCCAGTCAGGGAACCATAGGTTGCATCATCCTGGAGCCATGCATGGTTGGGCCTGGTCAGTACGTATGCTGTGGCCCACTGGAGAAGGAACTAGCAACCCACTCCAGTATCTCTGCCATGAATACCAAGTGGATCAGCATGGTGAGGTCACGGAGAGTCGGACACGACTGAACGACGCAAGCATTTAGATCTGCAGATATGCTGCCTGCTGCAAAACTCAGTAATTTCTCTGCAGATTATCTAATTCGCTGCTCACATGCTATTTTACTTCTTCTGTTGTTAAACAATAAAAAAAACAGGTTGTTTTAGGTGTAAATATTTGTCAGTGGGGCGATCAGTAGCGGATCGTGCTGTAACAATGTATCTGTCACGTGTTTTACAATGAATCACATGACCACTCATTACATGCATGTGCTACTAATAAACAATATAACTGTTACAATGTATCAGTGATACAAAACAACAACATACCTTTTGTTAGAAAGACCTTTGTTTCAGCATAGAGTTTCAAGTGATAGTTGCTACAGCAGTGGCTTCCTTTATACGTTTGTGGGTGGTCCAGGTAAGAGAAAGCCCTGCCGAGAAAAGGTACCTTCCCTAGTTGGTTTGTACTTGTTTTGTGCAACAAAACTCTTTTGGCATTTTTTGAAGGGTCTTTAGTAGGATACTGTATTTTTTAGCTATATAATGGAATTAGTGATTATAATACACATATGTTTATATATATATATATATATATATATATATATATTTATGTACAAATCCAAATAAATATATAAATATATATATATATATATATATATATATATATATATATATATGTATATATATATATATATATATAAAATTATACTGAATATATATATATATATATATATATATATATATATATACAGTATATATGTATATATAAACAGTATATATCGTAAATATATATAAACTAGCGACTTGCCCGTCAAAAATGACGGCAATAAAAATTGAAGCCTGGCAATGGTGTTTGTCACACATTGCGAGCCTCTCCCCCCTCTACTTTATTGGCCTCGCGATGAGCGCTAACCACGGGCCTTCGGCGCTCATTGCGAGCCTCTCTACCCTTCTACTTGACGGGAGGGGCTCATTGCGAACCTTTCCCCCCTCTACTTTACTGGCCTTGCGATAAGCTCCTTCAGCGCTCATCTCTGGCCTTGCAATGAGTGGCTTTGGCACTCATTGTGAGCCTCTCCCGCCCTCTACTTCCTCTCCCTCCCCTCTGTCTCTTCCCCCCCTCTCCCTCCCCTGTGTCTCTTTCCCTGTTCTCCCTCCTTTGTTTCTCCTTCCCCCTCTCCCTCCCCTGTGTCTCTTTCCCCCCTCTCCCTCCCTTGTTTCTCCTTCCCCCTCTCCCTCCCCTGTGTCTCTTCCCCCTCTCCCACTCCTGTGTCTTTCTCCCTCCCCTGTGTCTCTTCACCCCATCTCCCTCCCGTGTCTCTTCCCCCCCTCCCTCCCCTGTGTCTCCCCCCTCTCCCTCCCCTGTGTCTCTTTCCCCCCTCTCCCTCCCTTGTTTCTCCTTCCCCCTCCCCTGTGTCTCTTCACCCCGTCTCCCTCCCCTGTGTCTCTGCCCCTTCATCCCTCCCCTGTGTCTCTCCACCCCCTGACCCTCATCTCTTCCCTCCTCCGCTGTGTCTCCTCCCCATCCTGTCCCCCCCCTCCTCTCTCCCCTGTTTCTCTTCCTCCCCTCCATCCCCTGTGTCTCTCTTCCCCCTCCCCTGTGTCTCTCCCCCCCTCTCTCTCCCCTGTGTCTCTCTTCCCCCTCCTCTCTCTCCCGTGTCTCTCTTCCCCCTCCTCTCTCCCCCCTGTGTCTATATTCCCCCTCCTCTCTCTCCCCTGTGTCTCTCTTCCCCCTCCTCTCTCTCCCCTGTGTCTCTCTTCCCCCTCCTCTCTCCCCTGTGTCTCTCTTCCCCCTCCTCTCCCTCCCCTGTGTCTCTTCCCCTCCTCCTCTCGCTCCCCTGTGCCTCTCTTCCCCTCCTCCTCTCGCTCCCCTGTGCCTCTCTTCCCCCTTCCCTGTGTCTCTCTTCCCCCTCCTTTCGTGTCTCTATTCCCCCTCCTCCTCTCCCTCCCTCATGTATCTCTTCCCCCTCCTCTCCCCCCGTGTCTCTCTTCCCCCTCCTCTCCCCCCGTGTCTCTCTCCCTCCACTCCTCCCTCACCTCAATGCTGTAGACGCGCGCGCATGCTTATGTGGCGTCTGCGCGTGCGCGCTCGCGCACGCTTGTCTGCCCGGCTACCCATGCACGCGTCGTCTTCGCGTGTGCGCGCGCGCACGCTTGTCTTCCCGGCTACACGTGCACGCCACCAGAGCAGAGAGGCTGCAGGGCTGATGGGAGCCATGGCAGAGGGATTTGTGAAACTGCGAGTTGTTGTCAGCTGCGGCCCTCGCTTTCCGAGGGCCGCAAAGCGTGACGACAACTCGCAGTTTGACAATTATAATATGTGATATATATAAATATATATTTAATTTAGAAAATAATAATAATAATAATAATAAAAATAGATAGCACTGGATTCATTACATTTTAGTGGTAAGATTTTATCTTTTATTTATTTATATACTAGCGATTTGCCCGTCAAAAAAGACGGCAATAAAATTTGAAGCCTGGCAATGCTGTTTGCCACACAATGCGAGCCTCTCCCACCATCTACTTTACGGGTTTCGCCACTCATTGAAGGCCTCGGCCAACCCGCCACTTTTATGACTTGCAATGAGCACCTTCGGCGCTCATCACAAGCCCCGACGGTGTCGTCCAACCCTCAATTTCCATGCCTCTCAATGAGCGACTTTGGCACTCATTGTGAGCCTCTCCCCACTCTCTGACCCCGGTGTCTCTTTCCCCCCCTCTCTCCCGTGTGTCTGTTTCCCCCTTTCTCCCTCCCGCTGTCTCTTTGCCCCCTCTCCCTGCCCTGTGGGGTTTCCCCTTATTTCCCTCCCCTGTGTCTCTTTCCACCCCCTCCTCCCTCTCCCGTGTCTTTCTCCTCCCTCTCCCTCTCCTGTGTCTTTCTCCTCCCTCTCTCTGCTCTCCTGGTCTGAAACCATTTGCGAGCTTGGGAAATTGATCCATTTCCCCAAGGCCGAAATGTGCTTTGGATTTACGGGCTTGAAAACAAATTACATCTTTACGGCCACCATTTCTTTCTCGCTTAGCCGTTTTCAGACCTCCAGAAAACACCAATTAAATAGCAAATTAGCTTTCAACCTCACTTATAGGCTCCATGCCTCTCACCCTGTGCTGTGTGTGAGGTTTTCAGTTAATTTTGAAATCAATTGGCATCTTTTGCTGATTGTAGCAGCCTTTCTACAGAACTGAATAGAGATCTTATCTGAAACCACAGTCCCTTTTAACCCTTAAAAAAAACAAAAAAACACTTGTCTCATTACAATAAATTAATATTGAAAATAATATTAAAAATAATTGGCTGTATTTTTTTATTTTTATTTTTTTAAAGCTTTTTGTCCATCATCACGTTCTTCAAAAGATTGTATTATAAACATCTCATTTTAGCGGTATGATTTCTTACAATGTAAGCGTTTACGTGGCCCTTTAAGTCATTTGCATTGGAACAAATACACACATTTTTTGAAATAAAACAAAAAAACAACAAAACACATAAATTACCTTTAAATTAAAAAAAACTATTTTCCGTATCCAACTGCATTGTTATTTAAAAGATAATGTAATTCCCGCAGGCTCTCCTTATGTTATGTGATTACACTCGGAGCCATCTAGGCGTCACATACTTATCTTTTGATTGTATTTGGGAGAAAACATCACACTGTACAGTACATTCAATTTGCTGTAATTTTGCCCCCAAATCAAAATCAAATTGAAATTGCAAAAATAAGACAGAGAAATAAGAAATTGGAAGGTAATATATATATATATATATATATATATATATATATATATATGTATATATAAAAAGATATGTCTTGGGGATTTGTCAGATGATGTGTGTTCTTAAATATTGTCTGGAGTGGTGGGGAGGAGGGATGTACCATTATCTGGAAGAGGGTTGTGCTGGGTGTCTGTGGGAGCGGAGGGGTGTTTTATTAGGGTGGCTCTGAGAGCTGAGGGGTGTATGAGACTATTTAGTCGCCTGATTTTGGGGGGAGGCAATGAGAGGCTTTGTGGAGTAAACAAGCAACATCTGTGAGCAATAGAACGGTGGGGAACCCCTACCTACGAGCGCCGGAGCAGCGGGGGAGAGTTTATAACCCATATTGTGAGCCTGGGGGACAGGAATAGAGCAGCTGTTGCCTCCGCACCTCCTGTGTGCCGTCTGGGGTGTGAGTGCAGGTGCTAAGGCGCCTGGCGAACAAGTAAACTGAGAGCGGTCAGCTTAGCGAATCTGGGGGTGTATGTGGGGTGTGCTATTATATATTCTATTTTACTTAAAGGGACATTGGATTTCGTTAGGAATATAACACACCTGTGTATCCATTTACTTGTACGTACTTAGAAAGCTTTGGCTAAAATCCTACAATCCTGTTTTTCCCTCTGCAGCTCATGAAGATCGTGTACTTCTAAGTACAGGGTGTGCAGTGTCTCATAGTAACCAATCAGTGGCAACATTCTGCGATGTTATATATATATATATCAAGTGAAATCCAGAAACTTTCCATGTCCTCTTAACCTTATAAAAATATATTATTTAGTGTCAAGTGCAGCAGTTCACAAGAGCATACTATAAACATGACACCACACTATGCGCTTCTCCAATAGAATATATTACTATATAAATCCCATCGCAGTTCCTTATACGTTGTATTTCCTGTAATATATTCTGCTCTGAGACTTTCATGTACAGTCTCCAACTGGGCTCCTTATGTTACAATAACTTCCACACTGGGATATTTACAGGACCAGACAATTGTACAATGCAAGCCCCTTACTAAATATAATATACTGGATGTGTTAGTGCAGAGCTGCGCTTCCTGGGATATTAGCACTGCCACTAGTGGGCGGCACACTACTTTACCCCAGGGGACACATTGCTGTCCAACCCTCATTAGCACAGACAGGTTTGTTTTGCTGCTGTGGGCTTGGCGCAGTGGGATGGGGGCGGTGGGATGGGAAAGAGAGAAGGAGAGGGAGAGAGAGAAGGAGAGGGAGAGAGAGAAAAGGAGAGGGAGAGAGAGAAAAGGAGAGGGGGAGAGAGAGAAGGAGAGGGAGGAAGAGAGAGAGAAAGAGAGAGAGAGAAAGAGAGAGAGAGAATCAGAGGGAGAGTGAGAGAAGAAGGGAGAGAGGGAGAATGAGATGGAAAGAGTGAGAGGAGGAGGGAGAGTGAGAGGAGAGGGAGGAGAGTGAGAGGAGGGGGAGAGAGGGAGAGAGAGAGAGAGAGAGAGAGAGAGAGAGAGAGAGAGAGAGAGAGAGAGAGAGAGAGAGAGAAAGAGAGAGAGAGAGAGAAAGAGAGAGAGAGAGAGAGAGAGAGAAAGAGAATGAGAGGGAGAGAGTGAGAGAAGAAGGGAGAGAGAGAGAAGGAGATGGAAAGATGGAAAGAGTGAGAGAAGGAGGGAGAATGAGAGGAGAGGGAGGAGAGTGAGAGGAGAGAGAGAGTGAGAAATGAAGAGGGAGATAGTGAGAGAAGAAGGGAAAGAGAAGGAGAGAGAGAGAGTGAGAGAAGGAGAGAGAGAGCCAAGGATAGGGAGTGTGGGAGAAAAGAAGGGAGGGAGAGAGAGAAGAAGAGGAGGGAGAGAGTGGGAGAAGGAGAGAGAGAGAATGAGAGGGAGAGAGTGGGAGAAGTAGAGATAGAGAAGGATAGGGAGAGAGTGAGAGTAGATGGAAGATAGAGAGGAGAGGGAGAGAGTGAGAGGAGGGAGAGAGAGAGAAGGAGAGGGAGAGAGTGAGAGGAGGGAGAGAGAGAGAAGGAGAGGGAGAGAGTGAGAGGAGGGAGAGAGAGAGAGAGAGAAGGAGAGAGTGGGAGGAGAGAGAGAGAAGGATAGGGAGAGAGTGAGAGAAGATGGGAGAGAGAGAAGGAGAGGGAAAACATGAGAGAAGAAAGGAGCGAGAGATAAGGAGAGGGAGAGAGTGAGAGAAGAAGGGAGGGAGAGAGAGAGAGAGAGAGAGAGAGCGAGAGAGGGCGCACAAACAGACAGTACACAGTACACTTACAGACAGTACTATCACAGCACATGGAGATCTCTGCGCATACACACACCTACACCAGTATCCAGGCTGCTGCCCCCTGCCACTGTGCCGCCCTAGGCCCGGGTCTCTTGGCCCGAGCCAGTAACCCCCCCCTGGTTACATACAGGATAATCCCGCAGCGCTCTCGCTCTGCACACCGTTCCTGAGCCTTTGCAGAGCTCTCATTTGCAGACAGAATATTTTTAGCGCAGCCACCAAATCATATTCTGCGGGCTCTATAAATATAATAAAAGCAAACTCACGACTTTAAAGGGAAAAATCCCGGCTAATGTTTTCGTGTAGTTGGTTAAAAAAAAACCCTTGTTGGGGCCGATCGATAGATATTAACAATTCATATATGAGAGGATAATATGCAGCGCTCTCCATAATGCATGAGCAGGAGCGCAGCGCGGAGCAGGCCCCGGCCATTTATATCTCACTCAGGGTGCTTTTATGTGTCTTGTTGCAGCAAAGTACAGACGTGCATCTACCACTGATCGCTAGGTAGCGGCGAGGTCTGCGCGACGCCGCTCGCCTCCCCATCTTGTTACCAATGAAGCTGTTCTCTGGGGAAGCTGCTGACATTTAAAGGGATATGGAAGGTCCCTGGGTTTTACTAGGTATATAATATACCTGTTATGTACTCTATTTTATTATGAAGTGCTTATAAGCTCTGCCTACAATCATGCAAATAGTTCCTGTATGGGTCTGCCCACTGCAGCGTATGCAGAAATAGACTCTGTAGGGCTGAATGTGCAGTGCAGTGTCCTAGCCAATCAGGGACCACGTCTCAGCAACATGTTGCAGAATTTTGCTGAAAGATGGTCACTGATTGGTTAGTAAGAGACACTGCACACCCAGTACTAGAGTCTGTGTCTGCATATGCTGCAGTGGGCAGACCTATATAGGGAATTTATTTGATTTTAGGCAGTAAAATCAGGGCTTATACTCTATAAAGTACATAAAAGTAAATAGATACACAGGTACTGTATATTATATACCTAGTACAATCCAGGAACTTTCCATGTCCCTTTAAATGCCTTAATAAATTAAAGTATATAAAAGTAAATGGTTAATAAACCACCTAATAAAATGCAGAACACTTCAATGTCCGTTTAAAGGGCCAGTGAAAGCATACTTTTACAGTTAAAGGGACTCTGTCACCTCAACTGAAACTTTACAACATTTTAAAGAGCATTAAATACTGTCAATACATTGTACTAGCCTTTTTTCTTTACAATAAACCATTTCTGAAATATTTAGAATTGATGTTGCGACTCCTGTCTACTAATATGCGACAAAGAGTGCTTGATAAGGGTGGGAGAGCGGTCTAACTACCAGATAACATTGCAGGTCTTTATTTTGGCCACTACAGAGACAGACAAGCTGACTGTAATCCAAATTAGCACATCAAAGCAGCTAATTAATATGAGTGTAAATGCAGCAACGCAAACATGGGATTTCCCAAGAATGATTTGTTTTAGAAAAAAATGGATAACACAACATATAGCAAGTATTTGTAACAACTTGATATATGGAGATTGATGTCCCACAATTATAGTATGGTATTTTGTATAATAATAAGTTAAATATTTTAATTATTTAAATAGATTAATAGCATGTTCATGTATTACTTATTATATTATAGACCCCTGACCATCTTAATTAGCGTCATATAATGAAATCAACGACTTTGTATACTGACGTGCCACATGTTAAAGTATCTGATAATTCTTGAAGTTCATTCCTATGTTATTCTCTATGGCATTTGTCCTAAAATATTACATTGTTTAGTACATATGGGCCAGTGAATATCCCTGCACTGTTATAACAGCGGCATTGACTTTGCTTATCTTCCCTTTAAGTAAGAAAGTGGAAGTGGAAAATGTAATTGACTCTGTAGTGCTATATATACAATTTAACATATATTAATACAGGCTGTTAATCTGGTTTGCCATATAACGCGGGACCTTGGATGCAGATAAGGTTCCAGTTGTTACTACAGGAAGGCAGAAAATCCTTTCTCTCTGGAGATGATAAGATCTCGCATCACTTGAGAATTGAGTGTCCAGCATTATATATATTACATATCAGCATCTCGTAAGCACAAAAACAGCCAAAGTTTATTAGTGGCCTGGTATTTATGCGCTGCAGATAACATGGCGAGGGCGCTTTTAATCCTCAGAGGGTTATACCAAGTAATACAATTTGCAATAAACTGACTATATGTTCTCGTTATTTCAGCTTCAGGTTATTTTTCAGTTTACAACATGTTTAAAATATTTTAATATATTTTTCCTCTTTTATTTCATTCTATTACATTAGAGTCATTTTATTTGTGTTTCTTTGGAGGTGTAAAAGTTTATTTTCGCTTTTATTTTAGGTCCATGTTTTGGGGATCATGATATCAATGTAATTACTGTATATTCTGGCTTGCAATATACCGACACAAGATGTGCCTGGCTTGCTGCGGCCCATAAGGCTCATGGAGAGTCGGTTACGACTGAATGACTAAAACATGAAGGGCTTCCCTGCAGCCCTTAACATTTTGCCTTCCAAGGCTTGTGCCATTGTCCAATCATTGCCCTGTCCAATCATTAAACTGATACTGATCTTCCATCACGCCGGCCTACTGTCTATTATAAGCAACTCTTTACAGGAACTTCTTATTATTTACACTTTTCTGTGGCTTTAAAAAAGAATAAAGGACTAAATCCAATAGAAAAGCCAACAAGCAACCAATTACTTGACTTCTTTAGACAGATTTAATCAGCCTATATTACATTGTGTGTATTTTTTTCTGAGTAAAATGAAATTGTTTCTATTTTGTTCAGTCCATCTAAATCTAATCTCATCTGTAATTATTGTTCTGCGGTGTTATCTGCTTTAACTAATGATGCTGGTTCCATTGTCCAAACAAACTGCAACAAAGCAATGTACAACTTATAATAACAAAGATATCAAGTAAAAGACACACAAATAGCAATTGCTTGGAGGAAAGTTGACACATGGAACGGTTTCTGCTGTTTATTATGTATCAATGTAGCTATTCAAGTTATTTTTAAGGACATTTGTAATTATTATGTTGTTAGACAGCTCCGGATTCTTGCAAATGCTTTTCGTAAAACTGTCACCCAAATGCAGTAGTTTCTTGACTGATGTGTATGGAAACTCTATGCAAAGAGAAACCTGCCAGCAAAGACGTAGCTAGAGAATGGAGGGCCCCCGTGCAAAAAGAAATGTTGTCCGCCCGCACCCATCCCCGCTCATATATATATAAATATACACTCACATATACTATCTCTACATAGCAGCCAGTTCCTCTCAGCAGTCATATTTACATAGTCCCTCTTAACATCCACCCCCACATCCCCCAACCCTCTTAGCCTACATCCCTACATACCACCCAGTCCTTGACAGCATCCACCCCCACACAGCACCCAACCCTATTAGCATACACCCCTACATACCACCCAGTCCTTGTCATCATCCACGCCCACACAGCTATACATACCACCAAGTCCTTGTCAGCATCCCTCCCCATACGGTACCCAACCGTCTTAACATACATCCATACATACCACCGAGTCCTTGTCAGCATCCACCCCACACAGCACCCAACCCTCTTAGCATACATCCCTATATACCACCCAGTCCTTTATCAGCATCCAAATACCACACATCACCCAACCCTCTTAGCATACACCCGACATACCACCCAGTCCTTGTCATCATCCACCCCCACACAGCACCCAACCCTCTTAGTCTACACCCTGACATACCACACAATCCTTGTCAGCATCCACCCCACACAACACCCAACCCTCTTAGCATACATCCCTATATACCACCCAGTCCTTTATCAGCATCCAAACACCACACATCACCCAATCCTCTTAGCATACACTCGACATACCACCCAGTCCTTGTCAGCATCCACCCCCACACAGCACCCAACCCTCTTAGTCTACACCCTGACATACCACACAATCCTTGTCAGCATCCACCCCACACAACACCCAACCCTCTTAGCATACATCCCTATATACCACCCAGTCCTTTATCAGCATCCAAACACCACACATCACCCAATCCTCTTAGCATACACTCGACATACCACCCAGTCCTTGTCAGCATCCACCCCCACACAGCACCCAACCCTCTTAGTCTACACCCTGACATAGCACACAGTCCTTGTCAGCATTCACCCCCACACAGCACCCAACCGTCTTAGCATACACCCCTACATACAACCCAGTCCTTGCAAGCATCCACCCCCACACAGTACCCAACACCCCTCAACAGCAACTTCACATAACACCCATCCCTATCATTGCTCCTCCTCACAGAACCCATCCCACCTGTATTTTGCAATCATCCAGCCATTGCTCTCTCACCTCTTCCCTTATACACAGCCCCATTGTGCTAAACTACTCCTCTTGGAAATTCCGTAGAAATTATCTTTTTTAAACAGGCATGGAACAACTTGTGGCCGGGGAGGTGAGTGTTTGGCCAAGGAAGCCCAGGTGGGGGAGTTGTGGGTTGGGCCGGGTTGGGGGGCTATGGTGGTTCCCTACACTACAGGGAAAAAAACACATGCCCCACTGGCAGCTCCGCCCCTGCCTGCCAGCTTGCATCACAGAAATAAACTGGAGGATTGTTGTGCAGGAAATGTAATATATCAACACAATTTTCATTAAATTACATTTTAAATCGGCTTAGCCTTTATCCATTAGTATATTTAATGAAGCTAACCAATCCCTTTAACATGGGGCATTTACATATCTCATGGTCACTGATATTTTACCAATTACATTTCTCGCCTGCGCCTTTAATGTTCTCTCCTATCAATCTCCATTGACGGATTCATTGTTAACTGTGTGTTAATAGATTCTCTCTTTTCTGAGCAGGGAGCTAAACCATTTTAAGTGGGTTAGGGTTGGATTTGTTTAATCTGAATCTCCAGAGACGTGTAGGAAATGATTATTGAGGTTGTGTACTAGCGTTCAGACATCCACCTCCTAAAATCTAATTTATCCCAATATTTAAATCCCTTACGCAGAAGAGGAAAATAGAAAATAACATTTCTCTTTTTTTTGCCTTCAAAATAGAGATGATCCTTCCAAGGCGCAGATACAGTGAGAAACAGAGTATTGCATTATATTATAGAACTTATTTCACATTAATGGGATAAACTGCAGGCAAGCGGCTAAAGGACTTCTCCCTTTAATGGCTGTATTATATAGTGACACAGAGACACCACAGCACAGTATTACTAATCTTAGTTGTACTGAAGTTTAATCCTCTCACCTCCACTCCCCTCTCTCACCACCACCCTCTCTTTATCTCTCCATATTCTTTCTCTCTATAGTCTCTCACCTCCACTCCCCTCTCTTTCCATATTCTTACCACCACACTCTCACCATATTCTCTCACCCCACCCTCTGTCTTTCCATATTCTCTCACCTCCACTCCCCTCTTTTTCCATAGTCTCACCTCCACCCTCTCTCCATATTCTCTCCACTCCCATCTCTTTCCATATTCTCACCTCCACCCACTCTCCGTATTCTCTCACCCCACTCTTTGTCTCTCCGTATTCTCTCACCTCCGTACCCACTTTCTCCATATTCTCACCTCCACCCTCTCTCCGTATTCTCTCACCCCACTCTCTGTCTCTCCGTATTCTCTCACCTCCGTACCCACTTTCTCCATATTCTCACCTCCACCCTCTCTCCGTATTCTCTCACCCCACTCCCTATCTCTCCGTATTCTCTCACCTCGATGCCCTCTTTCGCCATATTCTCACCTCCATCCTCTCTCCATATTTCCACCCCACCCTCTGTCTCTCCAGATTCTCTCACCTCCATACCCTCTGCCTCTCCATATTCTCTCACCTCGATGCCCTCTTTCGCCATATTCTCACCTCCATCCTCTCTCCATATTCTCTCACCCCCTCTGTCTCTCCATATTCTCTTACCTCCACCTCACTCTCTCTCGCCACACTCTCTCACCTCCATTCCCCCATATGCTCTCACCTCCACCTTTCTCTCTCCATATTCTCACCTCCACTCTCTTATCTCCACCCCCTCTCCATATACACTCACCTCCGTCATCTCTTACCTCCACCATTTCTCGATTCATATTTTCTCTCTTTCCACATTCTCTCTCCTCCTCCTCCTCTCTCTCCATATTCTCTCCTCTATCCACCACTCCTCCTCCCCATAATCTAAAAACTCCATATTCTCTTTCTCTACATACTCTATACATGCTATAATGATACTGATATTAAACATGATAACTTATGTTTGCTTCAAGGACCACTGAAGCACCATGTTTTTAGTATTTTCTTATGAGAAATTTGAATTTGTAAAATGTTTTTAATATATATTCTGGCTAGGGGCATAACCACTGTACAATGAAATATTATATACAGTATATATATATATAGCCACATTTCCAAATATATATATATATATATCACATATATAGTTGTCAACAGTGCGGGTTGACAAAAGTTGTTGCTAACGCTGCGACCCTCACAAAGCGAGGGCTGCAGTTGCTGGCAAGGAGCGGGGAAGGCACTCCTTGACAGCAACTGCGGACTTTAGGGGCCGCATTTGCGGAGGTGGAGGCTCCCACCGCAACCGCTACTTTTACGGATTTAGCATAAATACGATAAGGAAATTCCCATTATTGTCCACCAGTGACTGGCCGGATTCCTCTTGTTCTTGGCTACAGGAAAAGAACAGTTACTTCTCAGACAGAATATCTGATTAAAGTGCCGACTCACCGAGTTACTGATGCTGAGTATAATAATGCGTTTGTATACTTTGCTAAATAGCCCCTTATGCAGAGCCGCGGCACGTTCCAAGTCATCTTGCTCTGATTGCTGTGTCAAAGTTGTGTTGCTTTACAGAGTCAAAAGTTCAGCAAATGAGAAGAAAGAGCAGAGCTCCCTGCTCCATGAGACTGACAGAAATAACTGCTTCGAGGGCACTCGGACTTCATTAGCTCAGAGACCTAGAAACTTCAAACCAGTTTTGTAGAAGAAAATGTTGTATCAGGTTATGTAGGACAGATGAAGGACCACAGATCTCATCAAACAGCCTGTCACCTCTAGGATTGCAGGAGTGGCTGCTACCTCTAGGACTGAAGAGATTAGGACTGCAGAAGCTGTCACTGTTAGATTTGTCGGCCCAGGGGATGGGTGCAGTAATGTTCAGAGTCTTCTTTCTGCTGAGTGTAGGCCGAAGCCTTGCATTTATTTGACAGTATGTCTCTATTGAGGGTAATTTTCATCCTCATTGAACTGTGATCATTTTGTGTATGATGCAGTGTTTATCAGCAGTAATTGCCTAGTCGGCCTTTAAAATGTCTGCGTATTGATCCCTGTCCCCTCATTCTCTTTGCATTATTTCTGCTGGGCCCGGCCTCCCTTGTCACCCTCCTACTGACTTTGCCGCTTCTCCCCAGTACAAGGAGCGCTCAGTACTCAGGCACCGCCGGCACCGGAGACGTGTATGTGTGTTGCTGTGCCACTCACGGCTTGACCAGCTGGGATAGTACATAAGAGCTTTGTCACAAGCACTGACCATCACCCCATTGTGTTGTGTTACTGCAGATAAATGGTAGCCTGACATATGACAATAAGTCTGGATAACCATCCTTAGTTGCATTGACAAAGACACATGCGAATACTCAACTAATTCTCAAGGTGTTTATGAAGTTCTTGGTGTTAGACCCTTCTTGTGTACAGTGCCTTGCAAAAGTATTCACCCCCTTGACTTTTTGCCTATTTGTTACATTACAGCCTTAAATTCAATGTTTTGTTAATCTAAATTTTATGTGATGGATCAGAACACAATAGTCTAGGTTGGTGAAGTGAAATGAGAAAAATATATATACATAAAACTATTTTTTAGAGAATTAGAAAACAGAAAATTGGCATGTGCGTATGTATTCACCCCCTTTGTTATGAAGCCCACATAATTAGTGAAATTATGTCCACCTGTGTGCAATCTAAGGGTCACATGATCTGTCATTATATGCACACCTTTTTTGAAGGGCCCCAGAGGCTGCAACACCTAAGCAAGAGGCACCACTAATCAAACACTGCCATGAAGACCAAGGAAATCCCCAAACAAGTAAGGGACAATGTTGTTGAGAAGTACAAGTCAGGGTTAGGTTATAAAATAATATCCAAATGTTTGATGATACCGAGGAGCACCATCAAATCTATCATGACCAAATGGAAAGAACATGGCACAACAACAAACCTGCCAAGAGACGGCCGCCCACCAGTATCTGTACATAGGGCGACAATAAGCCGTACGCTCCATAAAGCTGGGCTTTATGGCAGAGTGGCATGTGGGAAATTACCAAAATGTATGGAGGAAGGTGCTCTGGTCTGATGAGACTAAAATTTAACTTTTCAGCCATCAAAGAAAACGCTATGTCTGGCGCAAACCCAACACATCACATCACCAAAGAACACCATCCCTAGGGTGGTGGCAGCATCATGCTGTGGGGATGTTTTTTAGCAGCTGGGACTGGGAAACTGGTCAGAGTTGAGGGAAAGATGGATGGTGCTAAATACAGGGATATTCTTGTGCAAAACCTGTACCACTCAGTGTGTGATTTGAGGCTAGGACGGAGGTTCACCTTCCAGCAGGACAATGACCACAAACACACTGCTAAAACAGTAGTTGAGTGGTTTAAGGGGAAACATGTAAATTTGTTGGAATGGCCTAGTCAAAGCTTATAGATTTATAGATTGCTGTTCACAAGCGTCAACCATCCAACTTGAAGGAGCTGGAGCAGTTTTGCAAGAATCCCAGTGGTAAGATGTTGCCACAAAAGGAGGCTCTACAAAGTATTGACTTTAGGGGGGTGAATAGTTATGTACATTGACTTTTTCTGCTATTTTGTCCTATTTCTTGTTTGCTTCCCAATAAAAAAAAAACATCTTCAAAGTTGTGGGCATGCTCTGTAAATTAAATGATGCAAATTCTCAAACAATCCTTTTTAATTCCAGGTTGTGAGTCAACAAAACACGAAAAATGCCAAGGGGAGTGAATACTTTTGCAAGGCACTGTGTTTTGGGCCTCATTTGTATGCCAAATGAGGCCCAATTTATGGGCTATTTTAGTGGTGTAACTCCATTGTGTTAGTGGGGTGATGTTTGCAGCTTCTTGGTCATGTGAGCCCTTGTGTGGTGTGTGGTGCTGAAAATCCTTGATGTTTGTGATGTGCTGAAGTTCTCTTGTGTTTGTGAAGTGCTGAAGGTCCTTTGTCTTTGAAAAGTGCTGAAAGTCCCTTTATTGTGTAGGGCGTAAGGCCCTCCTAAGTTTGTGTGGTGCTGAAAGTTGGTTGTGCTGTGCTTAAGGTACTTTGTGTTTGTATTGTACTTGTGTTTATGTGGTGCGGAAGTCTAATGTGTTTGCGAGGTACGGAAGGTCCTTTGGAGTCTGAAGATCTTAATACTCCCTTGAGTTGCTGATGGTCCTTTGTGTTTGTGTAGTGCTGATGTTCTCTTGTGTTTGAGTGGTGCAGAAAGTCTCTTGTGTACATGATATCCTAAAGGTCCCTTTCGTTTTTTAGGAGCTGAAGGTCTCTTGTTTGTGTAGTGCTAAAGGGCCTCCTGTGTTTGTGCGGATCTGAAAGTTGTTTGTGTTGTGCTTAAGGTTCTTTGTATCCACATTTTGGTTAAGGTCCCTTGTGTTTGTGAGCTGCTGATGGTCCCTTGTGTTTGTGTTGTGCTTAAGGTTCTTTGTATCCACATTTTGGTTAAGGTCCCTTGTGTTTGTGAGCTGCTGATGGTCCCTTGTGTTTGTGTTGTGCTTAAGGTTCTTTGCATCCGCATTTTGGTTAAGGTCCCTTGTGTTTGTGAGCTGCTGATAGTCCCTTGTGTTTGTGAGCTGCTGATGGTCCCTTGTGTTTGTGAGCTGCTGATGGTCCCTTGTGTTTGTGTGGTGCTGAAGTCTCTTGATTTTGTGCAGTGCTGACCTCTATTGTGTTATGAAGTGCTGAAAGACCCTTATGTTTGTAGGACACTATGGATCCCTACTGGTGCATTTTGTTGTTGGTTTTCTGGAGGAGCAATTGGTTTCTTGTGTGAAGTAGTTATTGTAATTCTCTTGTATCTGTGGGGTATTGGAGGTGCTTTGCTTTTACAATGAATTACGGTCTGACCCTTGTATTTGAGGCTGGGTTGGTGTATCCTTTATGATAAGTGTTTAGTGTTTGAAGTCCACAGTGTTTGAGGGTGCTATAGCTCTGTGTTCCTTGTGTCTTGTTATGACCTTGTGCCATAATCTAGAATATCAATTGTGTGTATGACTGGGGTGGGAGCTTTGTGTTGGTGGGGTGTCCTGGGTTTATTATCTATGGATAGTCTTGTTCTGGAGATGTTTATGCTTTTGAGGTTTTGATCTATGTCGGTGATGTGCCCCTTGAATCAATGGATGTTGTGGTATATCCGTACTTTTTCAGAATGAGATTGGATAAGATATTCATGAAGTTATAGTTCCCTTATGGCTTTGAGTGGTTTAAATCCCTTCTATTCTCTAATCATCCCCCGATTTGAGACGTTTCCCATATATTTTCTATATTTAACTTCTGAACAGGAAGTGAAGGAGGTTTGAAATCACATGTGCTGTTGGGTACTGTACTACCCCATGGTTTTATGGGAGCTGGTGATATGTTTGGGGTGCAGCCCTTAGGATAGCTCTTGTTTCTTCCTTTCTCCTGGCGTGTGAGGCTCCCCCTCAGACACAAAGTGAATTCCTCAGTCCGCAGGAAGCAGGAGATAAAGTCTCTGTATTGATTTGCTGCTCAGTGAAGCAGATAAGTTTTTTTTTTTTTAAAGCCAATCACGGTGGAAATGAAATCGTTTTATCTCAGCTGCAGGCTCATGGCTCTTTTTGTCCTCCTTCCTCTCTCTTCTATCCCCTTCTCTTCTTCTCACATCCTCTCCTCTTCCAGTCTCTCTGTTCCTCTGATTCTCTATTCTGTCTTCCTTTTTTAATTCTACCTTTCTCCTGTACCTCTAGATCTCCCGCTAGCTCATATTGAACGTGAAAAGAAGGATAATGCACAGTTAACAATGCACCAAACCTCAATCACTTCAATAGATGTTAATGCATCATTAACAGTGCGTTACCTGCTACTCATCATGTTGAATGGTGGCTGGGATTCTTTCTTCTAACAATGCTGTCCTTTATATAAACAGTACTGACAGTATATGGTGGCATGTGCATAATAAAACAATACAGACATTCACTTTCAGTATTTGGCCCAAACATAATACAGATAGAACATAATCTCTTTTCTCCGAGGCCAGGACACCTTCTTCACGAGCCAGAATTTTAATAGAAGGTCTACCTGAATTCCTTTGCTTCTTTATTACGTTCATCACCCCTGCTCATTCTTTTTTATTCATAATAAAAATTTTGGCAGGCCAGCACTCCATGTAATCCCTGTAACCGAGGCCACAACTCATTGTCTAGTAATTATATTAAATGCTTTGCATAGTTATTTCACACCGAGGTGTGGTGGGATGTATAAAGATAGGGAAATTACATTGGCCAAGTAGAGGAGCATCCAATTGAAAAATAGGTACTGTGCTCTGAAAAACGTACAATCTAAAGTCATATATTGGGATACTTGAAGGCCATTAGGTTTGAGCTGGTGGAGAGGCAATGTCAATAAGGATCTCATAACATAGTTACATAGTATTTAAAGTTGAAAAAAGACCTTCAGTCCATCAAGTTCAACCTTTCAAGATCTCCTCCGATCTGCAATATGTGGATTAACTTTTAATTAATTAGTTGTATAAAAAAATAAAAAAAACACACAAAAAAAAATCAAATCCCTCCTGATCCCAGACACCGGCGACCGGATTTCTCCCTTGATCAATACTGCCTCTCTAATTATCCATGATAACCCTGAATTCCCTTTTTAATTAGAAATAAATCTAGTCCCCTTTTAAAGTTATCTATCGAATCCGCTGTCACCACCTCCTTTGGTAGAGAATTCCACAGATTAACCACCACTGTGAAAAACCCTTTTCTTTCTTTAAGGTGGAATCTTTTCTTGACTTGATTGAACCCAACACTTATGCTGTTCATTTTAATATTGCCTGAAGAGTTGTTTCATGACCCTTGTCTTGACCTCACAAACATCTCAAACCCAACTTGGAAAGAGCTGGCTGGTGATTTTGTGTGACTTAAACTGTAAGTACAGTCAGAGACCTCACATAAGAGTATTATAATAAAAATACATCTACAATGCATAGTGGTTGTAGCCATTAGTATATTTAGAGGACCAATTAAAAAAACAATCTTCATTGATGACTTAGAGAGTTGTCGAAACCAGCACAATCATCCAATAGGAAAACCGAGACTCAACTTTTTATCTTGCCACAATTTTATGTCAAAAGTTCAAACTTTCTTAAATCTGTACCTTGTTTCACTACTACAATTCAATGAAGTGCGTAGATTCCATGATTCCTTACAATGAAATGACATACATGGGATGAAAAGCCTCAAGCATGGACTTCTCCAAGTTGAACCATTGTTCATCACAATTTATCATGATCACAATCTTTAAAGAAAGGTTTCCAAAGTTCTTCTTTGAAGGATCTCTTATATATTGCTGATAGCCTTATGGAACATTTCATGCATGCCTATAAAAGAGATTGAAAAACTATGTTGAAACTAACTGGAGCACGGAGCATAAGTATGTCCATAGATCTCCTTGGCAGACGTCTCATTCATCTATATTACTGGTCGTTGGTTGACGGGCAAGTCCCCACCTAAAAGTTTGAATCTGTTTTTCTCTGCTTTGAGAGCATTATTTTATTATATTTAAAATGTATTATTATAAAATAGCAACTTTCGTATAAGTATTTCTGGCGATCATAGTCAACTACTTGATATTTCTTATACTATAAAGTAAGATGTTATAACCTTCACACTTATAAACAATAAAATCTAGTATCTAGGCACTTCTTCCTTCAGCACTACTTCTTTATCCAATTTTATTGATTTTCTAAATTTAGCTTTTTTGTAATTATTCTTCTTCCATGGACTACCTGAATTAATCTCCCAAACCACAGGTCGTTCGAGGACCACAGCTTGGGAACCCTTGAAGAAAGCACAATGTAATTTTGGATTATAAATCCTGGCTATTATAATAGTAATTTTTTTCTAGTAACAAGTGAATCCTATGCCAAAAAATACAGGAAAATACTAAATAAATCCACAGCGAGGAGTTGTGACTTTTAATAAGAAACTCCTGTTGTGTTTTAATAATTTGTAAAATTTTAAGATTTATTAATCATATTTCAATGTTATAAACGAAACTAAATTAAACCATGAACACTTGTAGTGCTTAAATTGAAAATATGAAAAATACAATTACTTTTTCCATAAAGAGGAACTCAACAATACCGTATGATCACGTCTACACAACACAGGTCTGCAGGAAGTCTATTTCTTTTGTCTTTGATATTTAAATATAATACATTCTTAAGGCGCTAAGAACTGTAAGACCATGTCCATAATATTGGAGTATATTTTATTTTCCTACTTAATTCTACTCTTCTGGTCCTTTAATGCAGTGGCGCTCTACTGAATTTGAAACCATAACTCCCGGTGACACCATAACCTGGGGGTCCTTTTGGGTCAGCCTTGGTCACCACCCTACAACTTTCAGTAAATAACTCTTAAAGTCTGCCAAATAAAGCCATGTGTACAATAAAACAGTCTCCACTTACTTATAAAAAGCTGTCTGGATATTGGAACAGACACATTATCAGTGATCCAATACCCAAATCACACTGGAATTTAATACAGGATCTGGGCTTGCTTGGGAACCGAGCCCTTAGACACATTAAATATATTTTTATCTATATAAGCGATCTGTATTTTTAATAACTGATTTTCCCAGATTTACTTATCTTGCTGTATTATTGGTTTTTGTTTTTCGATTTTTCTTTCTGTTTGTTTAGAGATGTACTTTGTGTTCGGTGTTTGGTGATTGAACAATGGATGTTACAGGAAATATGATTACTTGTTTGGATAGCTGTGATCGTTCCAACTAGTGCTCAACAGAAGTGAGGATAAGATTGAAGAACGTCCGTCCAACAGGTTAAAGCAGTGTAAGCATTTTTGGAGTATTTCTGAATTTTCTGTTTATGTGTAGAATAATCCTTTTTATCTTTGTGTCATCACTTCCTGAGATCTAGAGAATGAATTGTGCTTATTTAATTTACCAGTTGGTGCATGGGGGACGAGGATAGAGGTGATAAGGATTTGTTAGATATAATAGGACTTCTCTGAAGCTTGCCCTGCACATTCCCAGCAGCAGAGACATGCAAGCTCTGCTCTCCAGAAATGTAAACTCCCCTCTGACACACACAATCTCATGGAAGTCTCCAGGGTCCAACATTATGACCTTCCCCTGCCTAATTATGCACTTGGTCAGACTCAATGTTTTCAAATAAACATATATATGAGGCACTGATCCCTCAATGGGAGTAAATGAGTTAACTTTCCTGCTTGGTTGATTAGATGCACCTGGGCAGACCGGTTTTAAGACTGCTCCTGGAGTATGGAAGGGCTGCTTATGGACTGATGGTTTACAGTTTTTTTTTACCTGGATGGAGAGACAGCAGCCTGCAGCTTGTGGCTTATTGGAGCAGAGTGGATACCTGGAAATCTGAAGAAATATACATGCCAGTGATTTTTCTGCACATTTTGCTTTACCCCATCCAAGTTTAGCTGGCTTAGAGCTGGTTAGTGAGGAATTTATATATATATATATATATATATATATATATATATATATATATATATATATATATATATACAGGCCTTTTATTTTCTTATTTTATTTTCATTACTGGCTAAATTTGAGTAAAACCTGGAAAAGTATATACAGCCTTGTGTATTGTGTTCCTTTATCAAAGTGACTGAAACAAGTGCATTAACCCAGAAGAGACTGGTAACTTGTCACAATATATATATATATATATATATATATATATATAAATATAGACCTATGTGTGTATGTGTATATATAAATATATATATATGTGTGTATATGTGTCTGTTTATATATACATATATATATATATATATATATATATATATATATCACATATTATAATTGTCGTGCTACAAGACATTGTCACGCTTTGCGTGGTGCGTACAACTTATGCTCGTAATGAGCGCCGATGGTCCTTAGAGTATAAGAAGCTTAACAATGTGTTCCAAACAGCAAAAATAAAGGCTTCTAATTTTATTGACCGTAATTTTTTGACGGGCAAGTTGCTAGTATATATATACTGTATATATATATATGTAATCATTGTATAAACTGCTTTCAGCCACCCCTTAGCACAAGGACTCCAGAGCAGAGCTGTGCTGACACAATCAATATACTCCTTAACATAAACTAATGTTAAACTACACTAGAAGTTCTCCTTTAATCCCAAAGCTCTTTAGTGATACTAAAATACATAACATGAAATTAACGATTGGAGAGAATATGTATCTGCCTGAAGAAATGCTACAAAAATGGCTACAAAAACGTCAAGAGATTTATCCCAAATAATCCCTTTACCTTCAGCTTTGCTTCATCGCTAGTAAATCTGATCTAGCTCCTCTCCACGTTCATCCAAATTGTGATGCCAGGAGGATTTCATACACATCTTATTTTAATAAAATTATGGCCGCAAAAATAATACATTTATGTTACAAATATTTACCTTTTATTATGTTGTTGATAAAGGGCCACTGTAATGCCCTAATATCAGGAGATAAATGTTTTTTTTATTAGTAATAAAATGAAATATTAAATATAAAAATAATATTTCATGATTTCAAAAAAGCAGTATTGAATATTGAACTTATTTTGTGAGAACAGAGGCAACTGTTATTTGACCCAATATAAGAGCAGTGTGGCTCGGAGGCACAACATTATATCAACACAATGCTATTCATTAACTATACACTTGCTGTGTTATAGTGGATTCCTTTGGAAGACAACCAGTATAAGCTTTTGTGTTTGCGTCGCTCAGTCATTTCCGACTCTCCATGACCTCATTGACTGCCACACACCATGATGATCCACTTGGTATCCATGGCACAAATACTGGAGTGGGTTGCCAGTACCTTCACAAGGTGCCACAACACACAGCTCCTGTTATTCTTGGGTTGTCTGGTTGCCCAACCTTGCATGGCTTCAGGGTGGTGTGACCTCTTGGTTCCTTGTATGGATTCAAACCCAGGTTGTGGCAGTGAAAGCACCGGATCCTAACTACTGGATCACCAGGGAACCCTCTATGTGCAAGATAGTCTTTACCTAATCAGATTGTTCTTAAAGCCCTTTAGACCTGTTTTCCTACCGCCGATTTAATGAGTGTGTAAGTGTGGAGCTCAAGAAGATCATTGGAGGTTGATACATTTTTGAAAGTAGGTTTACTATTGTTTTCTTTTAAAGCATTAAATATGAACTTTATTAATTAACCCCTCCCCAGTCTCATGCCCCCTTCCTCTCAGATACCCCCACCCCAGTTTTCCTTATTGCCTGTAATCTTGAAACAGAACAAAGAGCTAAAATTGAACAATGTAAGAGAAGGGCAATAAATAATTTAGGAAGTGATCACATATGCACCGACATCGAGCAGGGATTTATTGAGGACTTTCCTGAGATGCTGCCAATGCTCCTAAATATTACTTAATTCAATTTGATGGTTGGAGACAAAATAAATGTCCATGTCTGAATGTCTATGATAACAAGGTAATAACATCAGTTGGGTAGAGGGGGAAGCTCTGGGCACGGAGCATAGGAATGTCTTCAAATTAATGCGATATTATAATTTATAGAGCTTCTTTTTATTCTGAATGTAAATTACAATAACGATAACAAAAAACTCAAACCCAGATTTGCCCCCCTCCTTTATTCTTCATTTTGTCATTTATAGGGGTAATTCAGTGTCTCTGCCTGTTTTGTTCTTTTGCCTCCTTGTGTGTCATTATCTATAGGAAAGGCAGCACTGCTCTGGTATAGCTCAGTGCAAATAGTGCTCACTATCAAAGCTCAATATTTGCACTAGCAGTGCTACCAGCTTCTACAAATAAACAATGTAGCAGATTATTACACACCAGCACAGAGGAAAATGAAGCAGACAGAGACACTAAAATACACCAAGGCAACCAATATACAAAAAAAAGTGAGCTAAATATTACAAAATTGTATTACTTTAAGGCCGAAAAGCATTTATATGACTATGACTTTAAATGGCCATTCCTCCAGATTCACTAAGCTGTACAATCCACCCCCCCCCCCCCCAAAAAAAAAATGAACTCATGCAATTGTCATATAAAAGACAACCAACTCTATTAAAGTTTATTTTCCTCCTAGGACTAAATAACATTGGGGATGTTCCATGCCTCCCACCCCATGCCAAAATAATTATATATTAAAGGTATATTTAAGCTTGGGTTTCAAATGTTTTGTAATAAACAGCTACTGATTAGTAGAAAAATATGTATTATATTGAGAATTTGAATGTACTTACATATTTATATGCTAGATACTGATATGTGAATGTGCCCACCCCTAGGAAGCTTACATAAAGTGTACCCTGCAGGGTACAGTGTGTGACCTCTAAAGGAAATGATGGTTGGTGGGGTCACAGCTGAAATTGCCCATAAGGAGACAGGCAGAGAGAAAAAACAGACAGGAACTGCCAGATTGTGATACAAATGTGTCAGTCTTTACTTCCTCCTGATTGGACAAAACACATTTTCAAATTGCATTCCAATTTAGCCGGGGTTTGGAGGGTGTTAACCCTAAGTTTCAACTGGCAGAAATGATAAGATATTTTGCTAACTTCAATGCAAATGTTTAAATGTTTATTTTGGTATTTTTTCATGCAAAATACACCACTGATTCTCCTCAATCAGATGCACCCATAATCCAGCTCACCTACACATCCCTTTAAATTCAAATTCTGCCTGATTCCCAAAGACCAACATGGCAGCATAATTGTACATAATAAAAAAAAAAAAAATCTGTATTATTATATTTTACTTTAAATTCTAAAAAATAGCAGGTCTTCAGCAAGCCGGGCAGAATTTCAACATTAATTAAATTGTGTGTATGTGGCCCTTTGTCTCCAGAGTGAGTGGTTTGGTTTAAATCCTGGCCATTATATTCTAAAATATCATTTTCTAAACTCAGCAGTGGAAATATACACATCACAGCTACAAGGAGTGATTGGGTCCTGTAGGATAATATCAATTACTTATTGATTGTAAGGCAGCGCATTATCTATGTCTAGTTTCCTATAACAAGTCAGGTCTTATCCGCAGTAGTTGGGTAGATACTGCGATTTAGTGCTGGGAAGGTACTATATGAGCCTCCTTTATGGGTCCTGCCAGATTCGGAGCCTGCATCTGTAAGCACCAGCAGCATAAATAGGGCAATTTACTAGAGATTTCACTGGTGTTTGTCAAGCGCAAATATTCCAGCCATTTTTACGGCGCACTGGGGGCGCTCATTTTATGCAGATGATGCAGGACGGGCTCGGGGAGGGGGGTTATGCAGATTTGATGAACCTCCCTTAGGTCAGGAATCAAAATAAAGACATGGCAGATAATCATGTGAGTTAACTGCTTCATCTCCCCCGGCAAAAAATCAATGTATCCATTGTTACATTATATTAGTGCACTTTAGTATATGCACCAAAAATGTCAATTTGATGCTGTTCGTTATTAACTAGGAATATAATATACCTATGTAACTCTTTATTTTTGTGTACTTTATTTTATTAAGAAGTGCTTAAAATATCTGTTCTTTCTGTGTATAGCCTTACAAATAGTTTCTAATTGGTCTCTTGCCTATGCAGCTCATGAAGACATTGGCCCCAATTAAATTGAGAAATTGTTTATTACTGGAGCCCGTAATGTAGCTCGTAAACTAATTTGGTATTCAATTGGTGTCTTTTAGCGAGCCACAAACAAACAATCTACGGGTTACAGGCTGAAAATCCCTGCAGTTGCCATAATCGTAACTTACACCCCATCTAAGCCTTTGCTCTTTCACGTCCACAAGAGTTAAGATAGCTAAAATTGCAAATCGGCCTTACTTAATTGATCATGATTATGTTCTTGAATTCTTACCAATTGGTTAATGGTTTAGGCTTTCGGCCCGTGAATTGAGGGCTTGTTCAATTGAATTGCTCTATAATTGTAGCACATTTCAAACCTGCAGACTTACAGCCTGTATCACGTAAACTGCGGGCTTGCAATTGAATAATTATGAATAAGCCCTGACCCCCCCCCCCCAATCAGCATGCAGCACAGGGGGATCAATTTAACCCATTATTTACCTGCTGTTGCTTGCTCAGCCAATCTCCTTGCAGCTTCCTGACTGTGATGTGTGCTATGTGCTCCTGCTGACATAGTGATACACTACATATCCCAGGCTGCTTTGCAGCACAAACAGGAACCCCAGAGTTAATTCAAAACTTTCAGCTAACCTGATTGGCCAAAACAAATCATTTTACATTTGATGCTAATTTCGGTTCGGAGGGTGTAAATTCAGTTTGGAGGGTGTTAACCCTAATTTGCAACTGTCAGAAATTACTAGACATTTTACAGACTTCAATGTAAGTGTTTAAATATGTATTTTGTGATTTTTCCATGCAAAACATGCATTCATAAACCAGCAAATTTAAGTATGCCTTTAAATTAATCCTGGTTGATGGGATACCAAGAAGAGTACTCCATCTACATCCAAACTCACACTTTTTCTCGGTGGACAAAGACCGGTGGTAGCTTGCCCAGATACGGGAGCACCTCAGTGCTTGGAACATGGCCTCAAAAAACAGTGGAACCTTCCTCTGCCAGATAATACTTTCTGGATCTATAATAAGTGTGAGGTCTGACTAGGGATGTATAGGGTGGCATTAGTTTCTGCTGCAACTATTTCTTCCAAATCCGTCTACTTGTTGGGGAGAAGTTAAATGGACTGTGTGCTGTAGAAGAGGGATATGCTCTCACACTCCAGAATATAATTTTAGGCCCAAGGGAAGACATAGAGGGGCACTGGCCCACACAAATTAATGTAATATATTTCAACAGTCCAATGAATATCTAATTGGAAAACATATTTGTACTATAATAAAGTATTCAACACTTTCTTTCCATCCTCAATAGGAGGCCATTGCGTGACTTGTACACGGATCCACAAAAAACTACCGGAACAAAGCACTCTGGGACATTCACAACTTTAATCACCTCTCCTATAATATAGTGGTAAATAGAATATTATAGGTATCCATATAAACAGTGTGAAAATGCAAGAAGGACGTGGCGTCTCTGCTTTAGAACTGGGACAATTATCCTACAAGAACTCACTACCTGGTTATTAAAGAAAAAAAAAACATTGAAATGAAAGAGCTTTTTTCCCCCCTGAACACTCGTGTTGTTTTCAGAGTAGTTTTAGCATCACCTTTGAAGTCAGGACACTTTGATAAGTAGATACTTAAAATCTAACCAGCGCAGACACCGAGAGAAGACAGCGACTGCAGGATCCCATCAATGCTCACATAATACATTAACTCAGTAGGGCCTATTTACTAATGTATCACAGTCAAAAACGAAAGCAAAAAAAAATGTACAGAGCAGCGATTAATCACAAAGGATGAATCTGTGGAAAGAAACTAAACTGACTATTTTTTTTTTTTTTCGTGCGATCGGCGCTGACATTTTGCAGCTGGCACGCTTAAAAAATAGACCCAATTATCTGTGATGCACTGTCATTGTGCACTTTATGTATTATTGCAGTTGTGCGGTCATATGCTTTGCACTATGCCAGGTAATGGTTAGAAGGTAATTTGTTAATTAATGTCACTTGGATCCCAAGGGGAACAGTCATACAGATATATTCCTAAGTGAGGCTCCCAATAAAAACCTACTCATTCTAAATAAAGCTTGTAAAGTTTAGGTCTTGAGATTTTAATGAAAGAGCATTCATTTTATAATATTGTGCCAAAAAATAGACAAGAATTCCCTTGAATTCCATAGATATTCATGTAATGATATCTGTCTATCTACCCACCCATCTACCCAACTTTCTATCCATCCATCTATCCATCCATCCATCCATCCATCGTTCTATCTATTTAGCAATTTCTCTATCCATCTATCTATCTATCTATCTATCTATCTATCTATCTATCTATCTATCTATCTATCTATCTATCTATCTATCTATCTATGTGTCTATCTATCTATCTAACTATCTATCTATTTAGCAATTTCTCTATCTATCTATCTATCTATCTATCTATCTATCTATCTATCTATCTATCAATCTATCTATCTATTTAGCAATTTCTCTATCTATCTATCTATCTATCTATCTATCTATCTATCTATCTATCTATCTATCTATCTATCTATCTATCTAGCAATTTCTCTACCTATCTATATATCTATTTAGCAATTTCTCTATCTATCTATCTATCTATCTATCTATCTATCTAGCAATTTCTCTATCTATGTAGCAATTTCTCTATCCATCTATCTATCTATCTATCTATCTAGCAATTTCTCTATCTATCTATCTATCTATCTATCTATCTATCTATCTATCTATCTATCTATCTATCTATCTATCTAGCAATTTCTCTATCTATCTATCTATCTATCTATCTATCTATCTATCTATCTATCTATCTATCTATCTATCTATCTATCTATCTATCTATCTATCTGTCTATCTATCTATCTATCTATCTATCTATCAATTTATCTATCTATCTATCTATCTATCTATCTATCTATCTATCTATCTATCTATCTAGCAATTTCTCTATCTATCTAGCAATTTCTCTATCTATCTATCTATCTATTTATCTATCTATCTATCTATCTATCTATCTATCTATCTATCTATCTATCTATCTATCTATCTATAGGTCTGTCTATCTATCTATCTATCTATCTATCTATCTATCTATCTATCTATCTATCATTATTTTGCAATTTTTAACATCTTTATCTCTAGTATTTAATAGACAAACTTTCAAGGGGTACCTCTTCCCTTTATAGAGTCATACATTGCATATGCGTTATACTATATGTTGGGGCTATATAAGCAAACACTCAACTCCTCTCTAGTTTCCAGGTACTATATATTTATATATTCAGTGTGAGCATGTCATCAATTTGTAATCAGTCTCAACAGGCACATGTAACCGATCTAAACACATGCACGTTGAGACAGGTTACACGAGTTTATGTCGATTAGTTGCACACTATTGATACAAATCAGGAATCCCCAGGTTCCTCTTTTTATGGTACTTCATGCACCCCGGTGGTGGCAGCCTTGTGCGTGCATAAACATATACACCCTGTATGTAAAGGGGTTTTACATCATATGAAGTGTCATTTATCTGTTTCCTGCTAAGAAGCATGTCAATTCCATTCCGCCGGCACAGATACTAGAGCATGTTAACCACTTAAGACTATTAAATACGAACAGTGTACATTGAGGCCGAAATAAATTTAAAGCACTCAGCCAAGTAAGAAATTATGTACAGATTTTATTCCCACAGAATTTTCATGAACGTAATGCTTATTAGCTCTGCAATTTAGACTTGAAACCATGCAGTACGTGTGAAGAGCGCTGTGACGAATCGGGAAAAACACTAGGCAATCTGCTGTGTTTATTTGTACTTCATCAGTAAATTGAGGAGACTTTTTTTTCTAAAAAAACACATTAGCATCTGAAAAATATATATATTTCTTTTGCATATTCTTGAACTGATATAATTGGAATTATTTTGACATTAATAATAAAATAATGATAATAATCATCATAATAATGATAATATATTGAGACTCAATTTAAAAAAAAAAATATTTAGTGTCTCCAATGTCTTACCAAGCTAACATATTTTGAATTAATATTAAAAGGCAGTTTTTACGAATGAAAGTATATACCGTATTTATCGGCGTATAACACGCACTTTTTCTCCCTGAAAATAGGGGGTAAATGATAGGTGCGTGTTATACGCCGATATTCCCTCCCCCTCCTCATCCTCAACCTCCCTCCTCATTCTAAACCCCCCTCCGCATTCTAGTATACACCTGGCATACGTCACATGCGCGCCGGGTCAAGGAGCAGAGCGAAGGCTGGAGAAGAAGCAGGTAAGTGAGGGGGAGGTATTTAGGGGGGTTTAGGTTGAGGAGGGGGGTTAGAATGAGGAGGGGGGGTTAGAATGCGGAGGGGGGTTTAGAATGAGGAGGGAGGTTGAGGAGCGGGATTGAGGTTGAGGAGGGGGGTTGAGGATAGGGGGGTTGAGGTTGAGGAGGGGGGTTGAGGATAGGGGCGTTGAGGAAGGAGGATGGGGGGTTGAGGGGGTTTGAGGATGGGGGGGTTGAGGAGGGAGGTTGAGGAGGGGGTTGAGGAGGAAGGTTGAGGAGGGGGTTGAGGATGAGGAGGGAGGTTGAGGATGAGGAGGGAGGTTGAAGATGAGGAGGGGGGTTGAGGATGAGGAGGGAAGTTGAGGAGGGGGGTTGAGGTTGAGGAGGGGGGTTGAGGAGGGGGTTGAGGATAGGGGGGTTGAGGAAGGAAGATGAGGATGGGGGGTGGAGGAGGGGGTTTGAGGAGGGGTTTGAGGATGGGGGGTTTGAGGAGGGGGTTGAGGTTGGGGGTGTTGAGGAGGGAGGATGAGGAGGGAGGTTGAGGAGGGGGTTGACGATGAGGAGGGAGGTTGAGGTTGAGGATTTTGCTTCAAAGTTCTTTATTTGAAATTTATTTATTTTTCCCTGAAATTTCCTTCTTAAAATGAGGTGCGTGTTATACGCCTGTGCGTGTTATACGCCGATAAATACGGTATATATATACAAATGAAATGTATTGATATTAAATACATGAGCTGAAGTGTTAGTTAAGGTTGAAGGTTGGGTATTTTAAACATAAATTACATAAAAATGTCTTCTTACTCTCCTAATGACTTTGATTCTCATGATTAATTACTTGTTGCAATGGAGATGGTGATGAGCATGCCCAGTTCGTATAGATTATAATAATGATCAGACTTTGACATTTAAATGTGCCTGTGGCTATTATTATTTATCCATCTGGGCATGCTCTTTCCCAAACTGTGAAGATAATTAATCACATTAACTAAAGTCATTAGTAGAATGGAAGAATGTTTTAATGTCATTTAAAATACAAAACGTATCTAGCACTCAAAATATTTAATAACAACCAACTGTAATTATATTTATTTATATGTGTGTTTTTGTTCCTGAATGACTGGAACCTTTGTTTAATCCAGTGGTAGTCAACCTGATCCCTACAGCCCACTAGTGGGCGATTCAAGCTTTCATGGTGGGTTAGTTGGAGAGCTGGTGAGACGGTAGTCAGGACCGGATCACTATCTAAGTACAAGGTAAATCATAGTTTGGGTCATATGATTTATGTGACCAGAAATTAGAGTAAATTAAGTTATTTCGGCACCGGTGGACAGTAACGAAATTTTACCATAACAAGTGGGCGGTAGGTATTAAAATATTGACAACCCCATAAATTATCATATTAGGTATCAAAATCAACAATAAATGTATGGTTGAAATTATTTATTAAACCTTAGAGTCATTAAAAGTGAAACAAATGATTCAATATTGCAAACAATGAATGTAATGGCTGCCCCCGGTCTGCTTTGCTTGTGGTTCTTAGACACATAGTCCCCCCAGTTGTGCTGTCTGATCTTGCCCCTCGGGTGAGAACTGTGCCATATGAATCTGAGCTTCAGACACACGTCACTACTTCAATTACTGTTTAATGGAGCGTCCCCTCGCGCTCCCAATGCTGGCAGAGGGGAGGCCGGAGGAGAAATGATGGGGGGATATGATTGAGGGAAATAGAGGGGAAAGAGCAGGAGAGTCAGGTGGGACTTGGGGAGGGGAGACAATGGAGACACAAAGGGAGAAAGGAACGAGAACTGAATTAGAAAGATATGCGAGACAGATAGACCTGAGACGGAGGAGATGAAGTAGCTGTGAAGCACTAAGGGAGTTGCGCTACGTCTTCGCGCCACGTCTCCTGACTCACTTTCCTGGCAGGGTCTGTTATCATACAGACTATAAAGTGAACAAATGTCATGGGGATGTCTTTTCCGATTAATCTCCCATTTTGTTCTGTGTTTATCCATTGGTACTTTCTTTGTTCTTTTGCACCAGTCCCTTGTTTATTTATTCTCCCCGTCCGCAGTCCTCCCATCATTCTGATTCTCTCGATTGCTTACAACCGCAGCATTTCTCAGTCTCTCGTCTCTGTTATTCTCACTTTCCTTGGCTGTCAATCTTTCCCTACAGGGGTCGTTTACTCCACGCTCCCAGCTGCAAAACTGTGACTAGACTAAAAAGAATGAAATTGTGATATATAAGTATGTATACAGCTGGTTATGGGAGGCTGTTTTACAACACAAGAGAACCAATGGAAGAGCTAACAAATGGAGGACCCCAGAGCAAAATCCTTGGGGGCCTCTCTCAATAAAAATCCCAAAAATATATATAATTGCTAGGGTATTAGATCACCTTTTTACAAAAATATTTTCCACTAATAAATTAAGAGGCCTCCTTTACACAATAGGAGATGGTCCCTATCCTATAATGGGCACCGGTGCTGTGCACCTGCTCCACCACTCCACGACTGCCCTGGTGACATATCAAATGTGTCGAAATAGGACGAATATCTATTCAACCCTTCTTATCCAACAGTGAGAGGGTTTATCGGCAAACAGACATCAAGATATCGACTTCCACATGGAACTATGAAGATCTGACATGTCTCACAGAAAAAGAAAGGTACTAATGTCAGTCTATAAATCCCTAGTTAGACATTACCTATTGTGACCAGCCCTACAGACCATCACTCCAAAAGGATATTAGCAGATTAGAAATAATTCAAAGAAGGACAACAAAAATGGCGCATGGTCTAAAATACAAAATGTATATGTAAAGACTTAATGAGCTTAATATGTATAGACGAAGGGACAAAATAGGGAATGGGATATGATAGAAAACTGCTAATATATCAAACATTTTAGTAAGGTTCGGGAGAGAGATAGAGAATGCAGGAACAAGAGATCAAAATAGGACATTTGGAAGTCGAAGATTTAGGAAAATTGGTATATAAATACTCTTTTACAGAAATGAGCCTTCCAGGGACAATCAGTAAATCCTAATATAAAATCTTGAGTGTCTTATATACTGGATACAAAGCTTATTATATATCTAATTACATATCTCTGTACATAAAAAGCCACAACCCTGACCAACATATTCCAAGGATTCTGCACATTTTATTTAATGTATATATAGATTACATTGTTCCAAGTCTTAGCAGAGATCCATTTAAGTCTACAAGTCTATGAGCTCTCCTTTTACATAAATCTGCTGATGTGTTTTGCTCCCTCCTGTCCTCTGACTCTGACTCACCAAATATTTCCATTGGAGGAACTCCACTTGATAACATATTTATAAAAAAGTATTTATTTTATATAAGTACTTAGAAATTAAGTAATGTATCATGAAAATTGTCTGATATATTTAATAATATTTACTATTTTCTTTTTACTAATAAAGAATTATATAGAAATCAACGTGAAAGAACTAAATACAATATTTAATTAATTAAATCTTATGTGTAATTGTTCTGTAATGGTAGGTGCCATTTTTCTGTGTATGTTCTTCTACAATTAAGCTGCTTGAAATGTGCTATTCCTTAGTACCAGTGTTTTCAGTAGCGCTCATGATAATGTCATGAGTCTGCAGGAGTTTCCTGTGGACAAAGCAGATGAACGTACAAGGCAATGGCTGCCAAAATAAAGAATATTTGCCTATGACAATTAATAAACTAAAGGCTATATCTGTATAAAAGCTTATTACATGTGGTGCTACACTGCTGTTGTTTAGTCGTTCAGTCATGTCTGACTCTCCATGACCCTATGGACAGCAGCAAGCCAGGCCCAATTGTTACATCACTGGTCGTGCTTATCCATAAGGTTATCTTGGCAAAGATACTGGAGTGGGTTCCCAGTTCCTTCTCCAGAGCATTGTGATGTGCCTGACCTCTCTGCTATGACTTGCCCACCTTGGTTGACTCTACATGGTATCGATCACTGTTTCATTGAGGTATCCCATTACAACAAGGTAGCGATCCAGAAGGGGGGTGCAACACTACTCAATGGTAAAATCTAAAGCATTTCTTTTCCCTCCTTATTTCCGAAACTGTATCTTGAATTTTGCTCCATAATTGTGTGATGAAGAATTTAATAAAACTCCTCTATGAATTCCTACTATGCTCCCCATGCATGTCTCTCCTACTTATTCTCTCGTCCTTCGTACTCTCTCCCCCTCCCTCTCTTCTCGCTCGGTCTCTCTCTTCTGTCTGTTTTGGATTCTTTTCCCCTAATCTCAGCTAATTACTTTGAGGCTTTTTCTTAATACTCAATTAGCCCGGACCCCTTTGTCAGTCATATCCCGTCTTCAAGACTGTCTTTTTGGGATGAAGTTATTTTTAATTCAATTAATTCTATCACAAATGGCCAATCAGCTTCCTTCACAAAGGCTTTCAAGTTCTTTGTTTTCGGGAGGGGTGGGGGACACTGCAGGAGTAATTGTTTGTGCTTTCATTTTATCTACAGGTTTATTTATTGTAGTTGTCAATTAAGCACATTATTAAAGAGCCAGTAAAGCTCTCCAGCTAACCAACCTCCTACTATGTCTTGTTAATGAGCACAAGTACCATGGACAGCGGCTATATGAGCCTCCCCTTTAATACAACCCCTTACTAGTTTGGAGGGTGAATTTTATTATGCAAAATAGATCACCAATATTGTCAGTAGAATATAAAATCATATTATTGTTTTTAAGCTTAACTCACCAAAACTAGATAAACACCATTTCCTCCCCTGCTCAATAAATAGATCAAGAGAATTTTAAGGAACTCGTTAGGCATTTGTTTTTGTTTTATATAAATATTTTATATAATATTTTAATATTTTAACACATTAATGCATCATGGATCTCTCCGGGGTCCTGCAAAGGCAACAAAATGTATTGTTTTCTAATTAAGAACTAGATGTATGACTTCTTTTTCCTGCTTAAATTCGCTCTTAAGCCAGAACGTTTCCAAACAAATATTTGTGTCTTCATTGTGTAATGGTCCATTCATTTTAATCAATTAAACTATCATATACAATGTACATATCACTTACGTCCAAGAATCCTCCACAGGAACAGATATTTACCTGCTGTAGCCCCCACCTCTTTTTTTTCCTTGCTCCCCCTCATAAGAGCTGCCGTGTTCTACACCTGTGACTTAAAGTTATTTATAAATTTCCTGGGTTTCAAATGTTTTGTAAGAAACAAGCAGTGATTATCAGAAACAAATGTGTTATATAGATAAGTTCAGTGTACTTACAAAGTTAAATGTAGGAAAGTAAAATCCAGATTTGCACACCCACAGGGAGCTTACATAATCAAGGACACAGAGGAGAGGCAGCCAGGTACAGAGTTTGACCTTTCTGGTAGAGAGCACAGGAAGTAACTGCTACTAGATGTAATCACATGGTTGGGTGGGGTTTAAGCTCACAGCTAAATCAGAGCACAAGCAGTGATAGAGACTACATATCCTAGGCTGCTTTGCAACAGAAGAAATTTTGAATATGATACAAATGTATCAGCTAACCTCTGCTTTCACCTGATTGGCCAAAATGAATTATGAATTTTATGCTAATCTTAGCAGGGATTTTCAGGGGTGTCAACTAACAAAAGCTGTAGTTTGGCAACTGAAAATATAAATATGAGTTAATTGTAGTTGAGGACTATCAGCAGTCCTAGTGATTGGAAGGCCTGGTAAAAAATAACATGGGCATACACAACAAAGAAATTAGAGGCGCTCAATCTGAGAACTAATAATACCTAAGTAGGTTTGATCTATAGGTCTGGTTACCCACTCAGAGAGCAAGTCCTGGAGCTTTGCATCTGCTGCACCAGCAGCAGCTCCGTCACTGTTGTGATCAATTAAACCCACAAAACACATGAAATCCTGAGTCTTGTGTCCCAGAGCACAGCTTAGATCACAAGCTGGACGGGAACCTGTTTGTTCTTTTACTATACACACAAATTCCAGTTTTTGGATCATCCTCTCCTCTATTTTGTAAACCTTTACAAACAATGCTGATCTTCTGCATAAACAAATACTAATACTAATGTGTATATACATTTATATTATTCTGAAAAATGTCCCTGTACATGAATATTTAATATTGCTGGATTAGCTTCAATATACGAAGAAGATTCTTTGCTGAGGTTTCAATCTCCTGAGCTAAGGTAACACAAACAAGGCAAGTTATTTTCTCACTAATATTATATTTACACATACAATAAAGACATGGATAAGGACCAACAAACACGTCCTGCTGACCACTGTCCAGAAAAAGCTTTAATTTGCTGTAGAATAACAGTGTAGCTTTTAGGCCTGATATTTGAGCTCTGGTGTTATACTCTAGCAGATATGCTTCTTTCAATCCTCTATAAGGTGTACGGTGGTGGGAGAGGATCTGCCCAAGAGGCAGTGGCCACTGCAGGCCTCAGATCCTCTCCTGCCAATGGATGCGCCACAGGAAGTGGACAGAAGCAGCTCTGCTAATCTATGACACACTGAAATTCAACTGTAAAATCTACACTTTTTTTAAAGGCATATTTAAACTCACATGAAATTTAGGAATTTATGTGCTGTAATTCTGTTTAGTGGTCCACCCCTGCTTCTCCATAGTATCTACACATACTCATTGTTTACTATCGGACTGTGGGGTGGTTGAATCACCATGGTCATTTTCTCAATGCATTCCAGGAGACTACCATGGTAATCAAGACAAATGGGGTGACATCAAGAGTTTGTCACCACCTCCAACTCCCATAATTGAGAACAAATAACAAGGAGAGATAACATGAAGAGGCAGAGGAGGTATAAGCATAGAATTACCGCATATGAGTTGTATACTATAATGTATTTATTTGCAAATGCTAAGATGCTTATTTTGGGCTATATCTCAAATTTAAGTGGAACCCTCCTTGTGTCCATTTGAGCTTATAGGATGACTGAAGCAAGAGCAAGATGTACTTATGAAGCATTTGAACTGAAAGTAGGCAAAGTCTTCACAAGGTTTAAATTAAATAAATATGTTCTTTATTTTTCCACTAGTTTAGTCTGTTAGACTTCTATCCAACCCTTCTCAGCTGTCCATGGAGTGTAAGAGGATCTATTCAGATGACTACCCTGAGTCTTTAGCTGTTATTTTTACATCTCTGCAAAGGCTATTGCAGCTAAACCTACATTGGTCAGACAAAAAATAAGTCAAACAATTCACAATACTAAGTTCTGACGTAAATTTGAAAAGCAAAATTAAAATTTTGATCCTCACATACTGACATTATTGATAAATTGGTAAATAAACTAATTAAAAGACAATTAAAAAAAGAAAATGGCACTAATTAGCAAATTAGAGATGTTTAAAAATGACTATACTACTAAATGAATGAAATAATAATAGTACAAAAAAATTTTTATATTGTAAAAAGTGCATATCTCATGTGACTTAGCCATCAATAATGGTGAAATAATTGTTTAATATGTAAAAAAGCATAAATAATTGAAAAATGTATTCATATATTTGATAACTTCCATGTGAATTAATCATCAATAATCAACAATTATCATTGCTAAGGATGATCTCTTTAGACTACTATACATAGTGCAAAAAATAAATAAATGTAATAACATTATAAAACTGAATGACCAGTGTTTCGATTTTTAACATTTTATTCCTATCAGGTAATAGAGTCCAGGAACATGTAAGGGAAGAAATAAGACAAAAACACATCAAAGTGTTTGGATGGAACAAAGAAAACTTGGAGCATCTCACTCACAAAAACGTTGTACCGATAAAAACATCTTATTCACAAACAAAGAAAGACTCTTTTCCACTGGGATGTTGCTGGCTAATATGATCTGATGGGTGGATGTAAATGTTTAGTCCTGGACCCTTTTATGGGCCCCAGGATTCATCTTTAGATATTTTCAGTCCTGCTAATCTCCAAATATCTATAGACTAGGTATTGACCATCTATTCCAGTGTGGTATTGTGGCTTTAAAATCTGCTTTACGTCACTATATGACTTTATTAAGGGTTCTCCTCTCAATGTGCTTATATACCCTTATAACCCAATCCAAAGAATTAAACAAACTACCGTACACCCGATTGTTTGACCACTACAGTGGTCCTTTAAGAATGATATGTAAACTCTTGATTTATGAAGTCATTAATGATTATCATTAATCAGTGTATAAATCACCCACATATTCAATGGATACAACGAAGACTTGAAGGAATACATTTTTACAAACTGTTATAAGGAGAGACGAGGGGCTGAACAATAAACAACATGAACTACACAAACGGATGACAAAAAGCTATTATGTGAAAAATATAAGCCACTGCTAGCCCATGTGGCCAATTAGTCATGAGCAACTGGCCATTTATGTTTCTAAAAGTTAATTTATTGGCATGTTTTATAATCCTGTTACTTATTTTTATTGCCTTTCCTATGTTGAATTATATTGCTTGCTATTTTTAGTGATCACTGTAGCCAGAAGTCAAAGAGTCCCAAAGAAAGCCAGGGGTTATTACTGGTATTAGTGTGATATCTCCAGGTATTGGAGATTAGGGAATAGAATGTGAATAAATAATTCATTTGTAATCCCCATTTAATTTATTCCACTGGATTTACTCTGTGAAACCAGTCCCTTACTTCCGAATGGACATTATTTCATCTTGTTTGTTATATCTGGGGTTGAGTGGATATTATTATTTATTAATATTAACTTTTATTTGTAACACCCCAACATATTCCCTAGCTATATACAGTGAGTAAGAACAAGGAAAAAAAAAATGAACAATCTGTAGAATATAGAGTGCCTTGTTTTGAGCTTAAAATCTTTGTAGAAAGTGTTTTTTTTCCCCAAAGCACCTTACAAGATTAGAAACTCGCTACTTACAATCTAAAGGGAATGTCCAGCCTTTCTGGTCGCAGTGTGGGAACCAGATATCCAAACTATCTGGTAAGGTTTTTTAGATTAATTTGGAGTCTGCTATACTCCATTTGGAGTTGGAGGTTTTGTTCCCACACTCTAAATATTTGATATGCCATATTTTATTGGTGATAAAATGGATTCAAATGAAATCATGGAAAATTGTCCATGTCCCTTGTTGGAGGGAAGTAGTTAATATTATTTCAAGAAACCGCAAATTGGAAAAGAATTGGTTTCCTTATGGTGGCTATGGAAATAGATCTAGGATTAATTCGTCATTATGGGACAATTATATGAAGGATTAGGTTTAAGTAATCTCCTGTATTATTTTGGTCTCATAAAATAAGAGAATATGTGAGAAATATTTTGAATTATCTTTTTTTGTCTTTGAACATAATGTATGTATTTAATGACTATTGTGACAATAAGCTGTAAACAAATTATGGTATGTATGTTTTTTATGTTGAACAATTTAAAGGGAATGGAAGAGGCAGAAACCTGAGGAGGAAAAGATAAGGAATAGCAAGGAAGGTCAGGAAGAAAGTGAAAGTTACCCTAAGGTAGGAAAGTATGCAAAGTTAGAAAGTTTTTTTCATCAAATGGGAGAGGGAAGGGACCTTACAGAGTCATTTGACTGCATGTATGTTATCTGGACATAACAGTATGTGTGTGTTTGAATGTGTGTCTCTCTGGGGGTGGCCCCCTGCCCATGGTCCTCCTGCCCCTTCCCCCATGCCACCTCGCAGGTACCTGCTCTCCCCTGTGCCTCTCCACCTCTCTGCCTGCACAGATCCCAGCTCTCTTCTCTGCCAGCTGGGAAGAGGAGGAGCCACCTGGATGAGGAGCCACCAGACCAGGGACATGAGGAGCAGCAGCAGTATGGAGGTAAGAGACAGGGCAGAGAGAGGGGGGAGAGACAAAGGGAGGGGAGAAAGACAAAGAGGGGGAGACAAATGAGGGATTAGAGGGATACAGAGAAGGAGAGAGATAGAAGATAGAGAGAGTGTGTAGGAGAGAGAGTGTATGTGAAGGAGAGAGGGAGTGTGTGTGTGGAGAGAGGGAGTGTGTGTGTGTGTGGAGAGGGAGAGAGTGTGTGTGGAGGAGAGTGTGTGTGTAGGAGTGAGGGAGTGTGTGTGTGTAAAAAGGGAGAGTGTGTGGGGGGGAGTGTGTGTGTGTGTAGGAGAGAGGGAGTGTGTGTGTGGAGGAGAGATGGAGTGTGTGTGTAGAGAGGGAGAGAGTGTGTGTGAAGGGGAGTGTGTGTGTGTAGGAGAGAGAGAGAGAAAGTGTGTGTGTGTAGAGAGGGAGTGTGTGCATGTGTAGAGAGGGAGAGAGTGTGTGTGTGTAGGAGAGAGGGAGTGTGTGTGTGTAGGAGAGAGGGAGTGTGTGTGTGTAAAAAGGGAGAGTGTGTGGGGGGGAGTGTGTGTGTGTGTAGGAGAGAGGGAGTGTGTGTGTGGAGGAGAGATGGAGTGTGTGTGTAGAGAGGGAGAGAGTGTGTGTGAAGGGGAGTGTGTGTGTGTAGGAGAGAGAGAGAGAAAGTGTGTGTGTGTAGAGAGGGAGTGTGTGCATGTGTAGAGAGGGAGAGAGTGTGTGTGTGTAGGAGAGAGGGAGTGTGTGTGTGTAAAAAGGGAGAGTGTGTGGGGGGGAGTGTGTGTGTGTGTAGGAGAGAGGGAGTGTGTGTGTGGAGGAGAGATGGAGTGTGTGTGTAGAGAGGGAGAGAGTGTGTGTGAAGGGGAGTGTGTGTGTGTAGGAGAGAGAGAGAGAAAGTGTGTGTGTGTAGAGAGGGAGTGTGTGCATGTGTAGAGAGGGAGAGAGTGTGTGTGTGTAGGAGAGAGGGAGTGTGTGTGTGGAGGAGAGAGGGAGTGTGTGTATAGAGAGGGAGAGAGTGTGTGTGTGTAGAGAGGGAGTGTGTGCATGTGTAGAGAGGGAGAGAGTGTGTGTGTGTGGGGGTGTGTGGAGGAGAGAGGGAGAGTGTGTGTTGATGGTAGTGTGTGTGTGTGGAGGAGAGGGGGAGTGTGTGTGTGGAGGAGAAAAGGAGTGTGTATGTAGAGGAGGGAGTGTGTGTGTGAAGAGAGGGAGAGAGTGTGTGTGTGTGGAGAAGAGAGACGGAGAGTGTGTGTGTGTGTGGAGGGGAGTGTGTGTGTAGGAGAGATGGAGAGTGTGTGGAGGAGAGAAGGAGAAAATATGAGTGTGAATGAGGGAGAGCAGGAAACGGAGTGAGAGGGAAGGAAATATCTCTGTGCGTGGGTTAGATCATTGACAGTTTTGATACTGGATAGTGGATCACAGCCTACTTGAAGCTGGACATGCCTGACGTACACAAAGTAAGTGAAGTCATCACAATAACACACTACTGTCCATAGTCCACCTTTAGAGATCTAACATGGCCCCTTGAGAGATTCTCATCTTCACATTATGAATTTTAGTCGATATATATTTCACTACATATCCTTCTCCAGAAAGCCACAAGCTTCCCATAGGCCTCGCACCATTGACTGATCTTTCCCATCATATATATTCCTATAATGTGAGATGCCGCCACCTTCTAAACTAATAAAATGAGATTAACTCTATATTGCATACAGCTTATGAATATCATTTTACATAATACCAGTATTCCTGCTATGAGATACACTGTTTAATGTAGCAGATGAGGGTGATTCCTGAGGATAGACCTATCAAATAATCTTTTACTGCATGGTCGAGATGATATGAATCTAATATAATGTGTCTTTAAGAAGGAATGGCACCAGCACTGGGACATCAAAATATTTATTAGTGTATCACTATTTGTAAGACTCTCAATGCTATGTCTTGCATATACATTATAATGTGTTCAATAAGATGGACCAGTATTCACTAGACGTTCCTCAAGGTCTCCTGCTGATATAAAACTAGACGGCAATCAAATCTTGACACAGACTAATATACGGGCCTGAAACCAAATATTTAAAGTTGGAGAGTAGAAAATGAAGTCCTACTAATTTAAACAAAGAGCATGAGATAAAAGGAATGACTTTCTAGTAGAAATAATAGGTTCACATATGGGAGAGATGGCAGAATATCAAGATAAGTAATCCTCAAAATGAATTAAGTCAGACATTTTTAGGTAGACAGAATGGAAGAATAGATGGGTCTGCTAGTTTTTATCCATTCTCAAATTCTTTGTTTTTAAGTTTTTTTAAACATAGTTAACTAACAGGTACTTCAAATGCAGATTATGTTCTTCAAAAGAGATCATTTTCTTTCTAATTCAAGATCAAATAAAAAGCCTAATTTATATTTATTTTAATTCACTCTTCCTCTTCTGGATCGCTGACCTCGTCGTGGTGAAGGGCCTTGTGTACTTCAATGAAGCTGTGTACAAAGTAGGGTCACCCAAAAAGGGCAGGTAATAGCAACCCTCTCCAATACATTTGGCAAGGAAACCTAATGGATAGGCATGGCCAGATACATAATGGTAGATGTGCCTGGTGCACTGCAGGCCATATGGTCACGGAGAGTCGGACAAGACTGAATGACCGAACAACAGCAATCATTAACTTTTAGTCTACCTTCCTACCACTGAGCTCTTCCCACTACAATACATTTTAAATGTATCCACTTGGCTTATCTACCTCACCAGTCCTTCCCCATCTTCTGATTCGCACTGATGCTCCCTTCACTGGACTCCCTTAACCTTCAGGATTAAGGTCAAAATTCTGACCGTCACCTACCAAGCTCTCACCAGCACCTTATTGTTGTATATCTCTCTACTTTGCCCATGACATACTTCCCGCTTTAACCATCTTTGCGTTCTCCATTAGACCATCTTATGACATATCCACTCTTGGAAAACTCTTCTATTCAGACAAGCTTATAACCATGCTCCCTAATGTGCACTATAAAATGCTGCCTGATCAGTTACCAATTAAAGTTCTGCTGTAGTCACTATGTACAGGTGGTCTGGTTACAAACGACCCAACTTACAGAAGACCCCTACTTAAGAACGGCTCCTGAGGCTTTTTGCATAATATTTATTACATGTTCCGTTTGGTTGAATTAAAAGAAAGAGCATGATAGTTTCTGTAACTTATTATTACAGAACAGGGGTGTTATTATTATTATTGTTATTATTATACTGTATTATTATTACCACATATGAGCCATTGCAGTATTGTTATCATTATTATTATGTTTCATCAGGGATCCAACTTACATACAAATCCAACTTAAGTACGTTCTCAGGAACAAATCTCCTTAACTGCTTATATCCTTAACCTGGGGACCACCTGTAGTTATTTGAATCACTAAACTTCACATTGGAAATATTGTTTTTAGTAAGTAAAGAAAAATAAACACCGTTTTTTAATTTTTTACTTTTATATGCAATTATTTTCTTAATGGGTTGCTTTTTGCCGTTTTTGTCTAATAAGATTTCCATTAATGTAAATTGTAATTGCATACAAGAAGTAAGACATTAAAGGAATGTATATTTTTTACAATTTAAAAAACATTTTGCTGATTTTTAAGGGTTGTTCTTCTAAAGAGTATATACTAAATACATAACTACAGTGGTCATTTAAATAAGTCCATTATTTTTTTAAACTCTTAAATTGTAAGCTCTTAGTGCTCTCAGCATCTAGATTGGTCTGAATTCTTATGTGTCGTCTGTCTTTTATATTCACTGTAACCCCCTGGAATGTGTATGTACTTTAGAAATACATCACATATAATAGTTGTCAAACTGCGATTTGTCGTCACGCTTGCGCGTCTCGCAAAGCAAGGCACGCAAGTTGCTGCAATGAGCGCCAAAGGCGCTCATTGTAGCCAGCAGCGCCTTCACACATGCGAGCCTCACAAAGCAAGTCGAAGCAGCCGCCCAGTACTTAAGCATAGCCGCGCAGCATTCAGGTTGCAATGAGCGCCAAAGGCGCTCATTGCAGCCAGGGGAGCCGTCACACATGCGAGCCTCGCAAAGCAGCCGTCCAGCACTTAAGCACAGCCGCACACACGGAAAACTACAAAAATAAGAAAAAAAGAGAGAGAGAGATAACCCACTCACCGTTCATTTTTTCACCAGCATGTTATCTCAACCCAATAACCATCTCCATTGAGTTGAATGGAAAATAATTGTGCACTTGATCCAGTAACATGATAGAATATGAGTATAAATATATATATATATATATATATATATATATATATATATATATATATATATATATGTACACACATATATATATATATATATATATTTATATTTATATATAAAATCAGATTATTGCAGTATACAGTGATACCTTTTTATTTGACATACATATTTCATTTATAATGACGAGCTTTCGAGAGATAACCTCCCTTTATCAAGTCTAAATACTTTCAAAATCTCATCATTATAAATGAATATGTTTGTCCAATAAAAAGGTATCACTGTATACTGCAATAATCTAATTATTCATCTAGATTACTGGATACTCAGGACTACCTCACTCTTTATATATATATATATATATATATATATATATATATATATATATATATATTCAGGATCACTACCTTGTTGTGATGAAGGAGCTTGTATATCTCAATGAAGCTGTAAGCTATACCATGTATGGTCACCCAAGATGGGCAAGTCATAGCAGAGAGGTCAGACAAATCATGGTCCTGTGGAGAAGGAACAGGCAACTCACTCCCGTATCTTTGCCACAAAAAAAAATGTGGATAAGCATAACCGGAAACACGGACAGATATGCCAGGCATGCTCAGCCCATATGGACACCAAGAGTTGGACATGACCGAAGGACTGAACAACAACATATATATAGATATACACACACACATATATATATATACCTAGGCCGTGTGGGGGTAGTTGTGCGTGTCACTTATATGCCCACGCATACACATCGGCTGCCTGGTGCTATGTTGGCGAGGGTGAAGTCAGCAGCCCAGCTAGTTTCTTTTTTTAATTTAAATGTGATGGGAAAATGTCATAGAACAAAATGGAAATCAAACACCAATTACTTGTGTTTGCGGCGGTGTCATCCTGAAACATTGAAGCTCGTATTCGGAGGGTTATTATGAGTCTGTCTCCACCTTCCCAAGGAAGATTTAAGTTGCATTCATTTGCATAGCACTAAGATCATCCCAGCTTTGGGATGGAGGTGGAGGGGGGCGAGCCGCAGAGCACATTACAAAATGCCCTCTGTGTATTTGCTCGGTTCTATGAGAAAAGCCGTATAGAATTATGGGCCTATAATAAACACTAATACTTTTTAAAGACCTTTAAGCATACTAGTGCCTTTTATTGTAATAAAAATGTTCCCTCGGCTGAAATAGGATTCTGAGGCACATTTGCAGATTATAAGGCAAAGTGTACGCTTATTATATTACTTTCTGTGTTTTAATATACTCAAAAATTAATGAGAACGAGACGTTAAAAGGGTCTAGGAAATCACACTTTTAATTTAAGTAACTGGGGGAAAGGCAGATTTTCACGGAGGCGTATTTCGCAGTGATAACTTCATGTACAGTAATAGAATTGCTAAAACTCTCATTAGACAAGGTTTCTTGTAAACAGATATTCTACCAGCCCGAGACTACGCGGAAGGAGGAAGAATTCCCGGCTGAAAGAACACGGTACAGAAGAACATACCCTACGCTCTGGGGAAGCCCTTCCCATTAGGATGGAATTTATAATAATACTAGAGAATTGCCCGTCAAAAAATGACGGCAATGAAATTGTAAGGTAGCTAATGTGGTGTATAATAATGAAATATATAATACATTAATAAATGAATATACTTTACCAATTTTAAAGCATTGTGTTGAAGAGCTGACAATCTGTTTTGATGTTGCTGCAGCATTAGTGGTGTGGAGCTGCTGTGTAAGCGTGCTGAATGTGTGCAGCGTAATAGTGTGCGTGCGCGAGACGAAACCGTTAGCGTAGTCGTGTACTTCTGCATTGTTCTAAAATGGCGGGTAATGTGTGGTATGCGTCTGTAGCAGAATATCCGTAGGTGTTTTGTGTTGTTTCGCGTGTTTCTTGTGGTGTTTTGCGTGTTTAGAGTGCTGTAGCCTCATTTTCGTTTTGTTTGACCGCCATTTTTTCTCTCGCTTAGAGAATTTTTGAGTGTCTAAACTCTTTTATTTTGCGTTAAATTAAGGTGTAACTTCATTTTTTTAGGTCCTGGATGCTTCCTCTTGCTGTAGGTAAGCTTTTTATGTATGTGTTGTGTGTATTTATTGTGTTTTTCATTTTTTCCTGTCCGCTAGTTACGTCCGATTTTTGCGAGGTCGTAATGTGTGGTAACGTGTCTCGTATGTTGTTTGCGTTACGACGTGACGTTTTTTTTTTCCCATCTTATTTCAGATACAACTACGATATGGTCTGACTGTTGTCCGATCTTTAGACAATTTGATTTTTTGTATGGGCCATCTCTACTTGGAGGAGAAAAGGAAGACTGGAGTATCACAATAGAAATTGTCAATACATTAAGAAATTGAATACATTTATAAGGCAGCACCCATGCATGTAGGAACTGGAGGGTTCTATATTTGCATCTATGTATATATAAGCTATTTTACGCCCCCCTAGATTTATTCTGGCTCCTACACCCCTGGCAGCACCTTACCTGATTTGAGAAAGTCCTACCTCAAAGAAAGGGTAATGAGTAAGTGGTATAGTCTTCCAGAAGAAGGGGTATACAACTTGAGTAAAAAATTAAACCATGATCATGCGATGGCTATCCCGAGTTGGGAAAAAACTATTGGGCCCACTACAAGGCAGGGGCCCTCTGCTATCAGCAGCTGTCTGGACTAAAGGTGGACACTCCAATCATTACAGGAGAGGATCGAATTATAATTATAATATTTTTAAAAAAAGGTGATCTGATCCCCATGGGGTGATCAGGCACCTACATTTGGGGCGTTTTTATTGTTATCTTGTTGACGGGGTCCCTCATTTGTTTTAGACCTGAACCCTTCAATCACTAGCTCTGCCAATATCCTGATCGTCTTCCTACAATTCGTAGATTGCCATTTATAAGCACTTTATTTCAAACTATATTCGTTGGTTTATTTTTTGTTTACTGATTAATAATGGGCTCCTTAAAAGACCTTCTTACTTGTAATGCTGTTTAATGCTCTTTAATGCAGTAAGTTCCAAGCTATGGTAGCTGGTTGCTAGTGGTCACCAAGCTATAACTAGAAAAGTATATGGCAAACTTGGTCCTTGGGTAGACCGAGAGCCTATAACAGTGCTAGAGAGCCAGGCCGTACAGCGTGAGAACATAAAGATATGGAACAGAACGAAAGAACACAGCTGTGGTACAGTAATTACACATAAAGGTGGAATCAGCCAAAAAGTCAAACCACATCAATTAATTATTTAATTTCTTGTATAATTCATTTTTACTTCAGTTTCTGGTATGTACTAAAGGGACCACATTAGTACATAGTGTATATGTGCGTCTGCTTGGCTCTTCAATCTGCAAAGTGCTTTTGTGCAAATAGTGTAGTCTTGGAAGTTAATCTTGTTAGTACATATTCTATACCAACATAAAGCAACACCATATGGTATTTCTAATGGAACAGGGCCAACTTTGTGCCGGTGCATAGGGCTACTTTTTACACCTAACACGCTCAAGCAGACAGCAGACCTTGGTGGTCTTTCAGCAGATCCAGCAGCCACAAACAAAGCATGAAATCCAAGCATCCAAGAAAAACACTTATATCCCAACCAAGAAGATTCAGAGTACAGAATTTTTATAGGGAAAGTACATTGGTCACATTGGACATTAACACAAAGTAACTAACAATGGTGCCAATAAACACTATCACATGGTAATATAATCATTAGTTTGAAGATGAATAAGATCACTAGGTCACAATACCAAGGTAAAATGACAACTCAGAGCTGTTGCATAATATCTGACTGGTTAGTAGATGTTTGTTTGCATCTCTCCACATGAAGCCTTCAATGATGTACCATCCCATTGTTTAAAAGTTAGCTGAAACATTGTGTCACCTCCATAGGAAGCCTCTGAAGTCTGCCTTTGCAAACAATAACTTGATTACACCTTCATGGTCACCCAGAATTACAATAATTTATATATATATATATATATATATATATATATATATATATTATGTTTAACATAGACACATAGACATAGTCAATGTGACAAGCTATTAACCATAATAGCAATACACCCAGTGTTATAATATGGTAAAGCAATAATTTCTATAGTACAAGGAACATACACAGAACCAAACATGATACCATCAATAAAGTGATTCCATTAGCCTAGAGGTCAGTATAAATAAATTACTCCACAAACCCTTTACTGGCTCAGGGTGGTTCACAACAGTATCTATCACACTAGCTTGCTGGCATGAAACCCTAGTAGGTGCAGTAATATCACGACATACTGTTATATTGGAGCTAAATGTTGATTTCAGAATTTGCACCTCTATAAAGAAATTACTGCATTATTGTATTTTCATGTGCTTGTTATGTTTTTCCTCTCATATACAGTATATTCTTACATATTATACCTTACCTATACATATATAAGACTAGCGAACTGGCCGTCAAAAAATGACGGCAATGAAATTGTAAGTGAGCTAAGGGTGTTTGGTGTATATAATGTGGCTGATGTAGCGTTGTTCGTTTTCAATGTCGTGCAAGTTTTTCGTAATATTAGTTTTCTATGTCGTGCAAGCTTAAATGGAGGTGTAACTTCACTTGCAGAGGTCCTCGGTGCCCCCCTTGCTGTGAGTAATCTTTTTATGTGTTTGTTGTGTTTGTAATGTTTTTGGGGTTGCGCGGGTTGCGTCCTTGTTTTCTAATCTCGTAGGTGTTTTCGGCAAATACGTAGGTGATTGATGGTGTTTTGCGTCTTTAGACTGCTGTAGCCTCGTTTTCGGTTTTTTTCGGCGGCCATTTTTTCTCTCGCTTAGAGAATTTTTTAGTGTCTAAACTGCTTTAATTTCAGTTAAATTGAGGTGTAACTTTAGTTTTTGAGGTCCTGGATGCTCCCTCTTGCTGTAGGTAAGCTTTTCATGTATTTGTTGTGTGCATTTGTTGAATTTTTGATTTGTTTTCATGTGCGCGTGTTGCAGGCGTTTTTTGTGAGGTCGTAATGGGTCGTAACGTGTCTCGTATTTTGTTTGCGTTACGACGTAAAGTTTGGGAGGGTCGCAGTTGCTTTGGCGCTCCTTGCCAGCAACTGCGACCCTCGCTATGCGAGCTAGCCACTGTTAGCAACAACTCGTATGCTCACAACTATTATAGTGATAGTGATAGACAAGGGTGCGGACATGAGATTATTGTGATGTAAACTCAAAGACGATCACCGGGCCATATTCACTAAGGTGGAAGCTTTCTCACAAGGAAGTTGATACTTCCTCAGCCCCTATATTATTCTAGAGCACATCCGGAGAAAATCGAATATGGAAATGTTTGTTGCGTCAAACGTAACTTTCAATGCTCTCATGGAGAGTTCACTTGGAGAGCGGTTAAGGCTTGTTACCAAGTGCTCAATACACAGACAAATCTCTGTTATAAGGACATCACTTGATAATGGAAGCTCTTAGCTTTACCTCAGGTATAAATACCTCTCAGATAACATCCCCTGCTAATTCCCTTACAAGAATGGATGGCTGTTAAAAGAGCATGAATTCCCAGTAAAGCAGAGCATGTAATGGATGGGTCCCGACTGAAGGAAAACAGCCTAATAATAATCACCTTCCATCCCAATATGCTTTACTCTGAGAAATAATCCAGCAATCAGGGCAACCTCTACATGCCTCATCTTAATCCCTCTGCTGTCAGGGGCCTCCAATGCTTCTTCATCTCTACACAGAATCAATACAGTTGATAAAGACATCCCATGATGCACCGGGCGCTAGGCCTTTATGCTGGCATCTCCTGTGTTGGGTCGGTGATACTTTCCGCCCCGTTCCCTCACATGGATACGCTTGGGGACCTGCACTGCACAGCAGCAGAGCCAATAGTTTCTAGGCCTAATATAAGTGAGCAATGACTCAGGCAGCCATGTTAGACGATGCAGTTGCTAGGAGACCGAGCGCGTGACATTCCATGATGTATACATAAAGTCCTGGGAAAGATTAACTCACATTGTGCCACAGGCTTGTACTTTGAGGATTATATTAAGGTGCGGAGATACGGAGCCACATCTAAGGATGCAGAACATTGTAGAATAAACCACTTGTATACATTCTGGACATTGACTAAAAGATGCATCAACCGAACCAAAATATATCACTTTGATAACTATAAATAAGGACTTAAATATACTTAATATAACACAGTATTAACTGGTCATCACTAATGCAATATCTACTAGGCTTAAATGGTCACTGTAGTGGTCATACAATAGGGTTTAATTATTTTTTTAGCATCTGATAATCAATAAAATAAGCAGCTTTTAAATTAAACATTGTTATTTCCAGAGGATGTCTCCTCCCTTGTTGAGTGTCCAGCTTTGAAATAGGATCTGCCCAGGAGGCTGTCCTACATGTTGTCTGACAGGTGTAGGTTTGCATACAATAGCAGGGAAATAGGCAACATTAACAGATAAAATTATTAGGACAGTCCCAGTCCCGCTGAAATCCGACACACAAAAAGTCAAAGGTAAGTTTTAAAACCTACATTGAATTTTTTTCCCTACAAATGTTAATTTTATTGATAATCAGTAACTAAATAAATGCAACATTATCGCATGAGTACAAATGACCTTTAATTTGAGCTTGTATACTAATAAATTGTTTGATAACATACAATTCAGATCACATGAGAAAGGCACGGTCACCATTGCACCTGCTCAACTGGAGTTTTGCAGCGCTGTAGCCGTGCTAATAGTATATTTTGTAAAAGAGTTTCAATGGCATTAAAGATTTCTGGGACATAGTCCTTATATTGTAGTAAAGAATATTTGCATAAAAATATGACTGTGTTTATTTATTTATTTATATATTTTTTTTAATTAATTTAGAAAAATATTGACCCTGTTTGAATTAATTTGGCCGTTGTTAGTTATTTCTGAGATGATGCTCAGTGAGCTCTGATACAAAGTGATTTCTGTATATGAGGCCAGTAGATACTCACTGCAGAGCGGATGAGCTTGTTTGAACTCCATAACCCTGTGTGATGTTAGATAAGAGGGTTCTCTGATAGACCTCCCAGCCAAATACAGCAGGGGGCCACTACTGTCTATGAAATAAGTATTAGCTACAGAAAATAGTCTCTTATAAGGGACCTCTAGAGTATAAATTAAGACCAATGAATATCCTGGTGCCATAAGAGACGCTCAAACATATGCTCTAGCCCTCTCATCCCTTTACTAATTGATAAAGGGTTTAAAAAGCAGATTTTAAAGAAAAATGAGAGCTCAGTAATATATATAACTCTGTGCTATCACGTACTGTCCATGTCAGCCTTACAAAATATGAACAAATATAAATATGAGTTGCAGTAATGTTAGATAATAATAACAGCCTCAGCTGATGCAGCAGCTCATTGGTTCACACAAACATAAACATCTGCTGGAAATCTAAAGGGGCTGTCTTGACTTGGTCTATAATATCTAAGTATATAAAAACAACCTCTTTATGAGCTGATATAGACAGTAGTACAAGACTGAATATTTTTCCGTTGGCCAAAACAACAGTCTGAGAAGTCACCTGCGGATAAATCCCTTAACAATCCTGATGTGGATCTGTGTCTTGGGAGAAAAAAATCTGTTTTGTCTTTAGTAAAAATCCAAATCCATGACAACAATTTATCCAGCGGTGATCTGTGATACATATACAGGGCTGGCGCTGAATAAATTGCTACTATGAGATGTGGTGCGGTGGGGGATCACAGTTTAAATCCAAATACAGTGCACGGGGGATCATCCTATCCCAAGGCACCGTTATTATAGTGTATGTCTTAGGAGATTATGATGTAAAGCTTTGATCATTTGTATATAATGATACACGGCTGTGTTCTTCCCTTTTGCTGAATAAAAGTTCAGTCTGTGCATTTAACGTTAAATAATCGTAATTAAATAAAATTCAGTTTCATCAGTGTCCACATCCAGTTAACTGACCACTCTAGTTTTCGAATAAACTTCATGTATGATATATAAGGCATGAGCAGAAAATATTTTGGGAGCAAATCGTAAATGTACATAGAAGATTTCTGGATTTCACTAAGCATATAATATACCTGTTTTATTTTACTAAGAAGTGCTTATAAGCTCTGTTTTTTCTCCCTAATATCATATAATTTTTACCTGTTTGGTTTTGGCTTCTGTGCAGCTCATGAATATACAGACTGTGAAGTGCAGTGTTTCAAATTAGCCTGTCAGTGACCTCTCTCAAGCAGCATGTTTCCGAATGTTGCCACTGATTGGTTACTTTGAGACACTGCCAGCCCACACTTCAATTTGGACTGTCTTCATGAGCTGCAGAGGGGATAAACAATAAGGAACTATTAGTAAGAAGTAAGCCATGGACATAAAACATTTGTTGAGAAATTTAGAATTATGTGTATTATGAGGATCATGTTATGTTTGTTACATTACTTCCTGATTATAGGGGGTGTTTTTTATCTATCAAAAGAGAGAGGGACCGTGGAGGAGGGGGTAGGGAGAAGTAATAAGGTTTTGTTAGATAATTGGATTAGACTGAAATTGACATCATACCCGATGCCCAGAAGCAGGTTGTTTGCATACATTGGTGCAACCAGGGCCTATCTACCTTTTTGGAGCCCCTAGGCAGTGAAGTGGAGGAGCCCCTGCGAGTGAGTACACAAGGTATGCACGGACCGATTTTTGAATTTTCTGTGCGTGTAAGTTCCTTTCCTGCTGTAACTGTCATGTTTTAGGTGGTTACCCCGTAGTAGCCAGTCTAGAAACTGCAACATTTCTTCTTTTTTAATCCAGGAACCATTTTTTAAAGAAGTGGCGCCCCTCACAGGGAAGCGCCCTTGAGCGACTGCCTAGTTGGCCTAATGGGTAATCCGGCCATGGGTGCAACCAAAGCTTTCCAAACATGTAAAGACCCCTTTAACAGACACAACTTTCACCAATATACCATGGATGCCTCCAGGGCCAAGCAGATTGTTCTTTTTTTTTTTGTAATAAAAAAAAGGCTTAATTACTTTTCCAGGCTTAATTATTATTAAGTTTTCAAACATATATGTTGTTATTTTCATTGTACAAATAGCCATGCTGTGTTGACATACTACACAAACATATGAGGTTTTGCCCTAACTACAACTGAGCTTTAAAGTACTAACATACGTTGATGTCATTTAATTAAATATGGATATAAATATCAATAAAAGCTACAAAAATCTAAAATATTCCATATAAAGAGACCTACATGAATATTCCTATTACACATATTACAAGAATATGTTCTACATAATAATAATATACAAATCTCTAGATACAGGATCGTACATTTACAGGATTACACTGACACATAAATGTGTTAAATAGGGTCACTTTATTTTCCAATTCTGAGCTCTGGTTCCAAATGTGATTAAATTAATGTTTAGTGGAAGTAGAAGGAAAAAGGTGTTAATTGCCTATTATTCAAATAAAGGACCACTGGAGTCTTACATTTACTGTTCGCTCTAAACTTGATAATGGACATAATATTTTTAGAACTTAAAAAAAAAAACAGCCTTTTATTTATTAACTATTCTGTGTAATCAAGCTGTAGTGGGGGATTCATATAACAATCATTTATTAGCAAATAGTGCAGATGTTGTTGTTTAATAAAGTACATTTTCCTTTCCTGCTCTTTCTTTAGATGAGCAATACAATTTAATCGTTTATATGGTCCATGTGTACTAAAAATCCCACACAATGCCCCCATTCCCATGCTATTCCATTAGGTTTACTAAAATTTGAATTTCTCTACAATACTTCCCTGTTATCTTACCACAATTTCCTAAGGTTTGGGTTAGAATTAGGGTTACATTTAGGGGTTTGGGTTAGATTTAAGGGTTAGGGTTAGATTTAAATGTTAAGGTTAGATTTAGGGGTTAGGGTTAGATTTAAATGTTAAGGCTAGATTTAGGGGTTAGGGTTAGGGGTTAGATGTAAGGGTTAGAGATAGGGTTTAGGGTTAGATTTTGGGATTAGGGTTAGATTTATGGCTTAGGGTTATGGTTAGTTTTAGGGGTTAGGGTTTGAAGTAGGAGTTAGGGTTAGAGGTTAGGGTTACATTTAGAGGTTAGGGTTAGAGTTAAATTTAGGGATTATGGGTTAAGGGTTAGAATTAGATTTCAAGGTTAAGATTAGGTTTAGAGGTTAGGGATAGGGTTTAGGGTTAGATTTATGGTTAGGAATTTGGGTTAGATTTAGGGGTTAGGGTTAGATTTAGGGATTATGGTTTAGGGTTAGATTTAGGTATTAGAGTTTGATTTAGGGGTTAGGGTTAGATTTAGGAGTTAGGGTTAAGTTTAGGGGTTAGGGTTAGATTTAGGGATTAGGGTTAGATTTAGGTATTAGAATTAGATTTAGGGGTTAGATTTAGGGGTTAGGGTTAGATTTAGGAATTAAAATTTGATTTAGGGGTTAGATTTAGGGGTTAGGGTTAGATTTAGGGATTATGGTTAGATTTAGGTATCAGAATTAGATTTAGGGGTTAGATTTAGGGGTTAGGGTTAGAGTTAAATTTAGGGATTAGGGGTTAAGGGTTAGAATTAGATTTAAAGGTTAGGATTAGATTTAGAGGTTAGGGATAGGGTTTTGGGTTAGATTTATGGTTAGGGATTTGGGTTAGATTTAGGGGTTAGGGTTAGATTTAGGGATGATGGTTTAGGGTTAGATTTAGGTATTAGAGTTTAATTTAGAGGTTAGGGTTAGATTTAGGAGTTAGGGTTAAGTTTAGGGGTTAGGGTTAGATTTAGGGATTAGGGTTAGATTTAGGTATTATAATTAGATTTAGGGGTTAGATTTAGGGGTTAGGGTTAGATTTAGGAGTTAGGGTTAGGTTTAGGGGTTAGGGTTAGATTTATTGTTAGAGATTAGGGTTAAAATTAGGGATTAGGGTTAGATTTAGGTATTATACTTAGATTTAGGGGTTAGGGTTAGAGTTTAGGGTGCCTCTAAACTTTCCTTTTAGAACTAGAGAGTTGGGTAACTCTCCCACTCGGGCTACAGGCCAACTAGCAGTTTGAAGTTGGCCCGTGACACAGAGTCTCCTCTCCTTAACTAAAATTATGTTATGCTCATTGGAACTCTGGATTCAGATAACATTTCTATTCAGTCCTGTTGAAAGGATGTCACATTTAACTGTCTCATGACAGTAGGGTAATTCTCCCACTCAGGCTACAGGCCAACGAACAGTCCAAGATGGACACAAAAGGGGTCTCCTCACCTTATCTAAAATGACTTTATACTCATTGCTTACACAGCTGCTACTGTTAGTCTATTACATACATCACAAATATGTGCGTTTTCTCCCAAACTGCGCCGGCCCTTTAACAGCCGCACAACTGAGAGATATATAGGGCAGAGAGGTAAGAAATTAAGAAACTCATAATTGCTTTTTCTAAGTAAATTAGATAATCTTCTTTACTAAAGCCACATTGATTCTGGATTTAATTACTGCTATTTCCTGATTCAATTATCAAGTAAGCACACTGACAATTTCTATAACCAAGGGCGGTGCTCACCTGCTGCAGTGCGATGCTTGGAGACTGAGGCTTGTGCGACCACATGACTGCAATTCACACGCACAGGTTCCCTTTTAATTAGATGACCTCTGATAAAATATTATTTTTTTATAACCAAATATTCTCTAATGCAGGGATCCACTTTCTATTTACATCTGATTCAGTCAGTTACCTTCTCAGGAAGTCATGTATTTGAAAATGAGTGCGCTTTTCATTCCGCATAATGAAAGCATTGGCAGTTGCAAATGCCGCAATCAAGTGCAGTTCTTCAAAATAGTATATTTTAAATAATTGAACATAGTGGTGCTTTAATATTGCAGAACTACTGCAGTCCCAGCAAGCTGACCTGATAATGAGAGTGTTGTTCCTATGAACCAGAAGAGCTCACAATCTAATTCTGTCTGCTTGAAGTAGTGGGAAATAAGAGAAACAACGAGATCAAACAGGAGATGGCAGGAGGTCGCAAAGACATCAAAGGAAGGAACATCTAAGGATCTGTCCTTACTTCAATACCCTGGTGGGATGGGGATACCAGGGTACCCAGTAATATGGGAGGTCCGTGTCTACATGTCTCTGCACCACACACTCTCTCTTGTTCCTTAGGTATTTCTCTCTAAATCCTTCAGTCTTTATTTTGTCTCTCTTTCTTCTTTCCTTTTTTTCCTTTCTCTGACATTCACCCATTATTTCTCTCTCGCCTTTGTTCTTTCTTTTTCCTTTCTTTTTCTCTCTTCTGTCTTTAATTATTTAAATGCCCCTCATCCCTATCTGTTTCCCTCCTTGCTTCTTCCATCATGTTTTTATCTTTCTTAATTTTTCTTTTTCTTTCTCTCTTTCTTTCTTTCACTCACTCTTTTCCATTTTTCCTTCTCCATTCTGTCGCCCTCTCTCTTTCATTTTTTTAATTTCCCTTCGTACTTCCCTCATTCCCTTTCTCTTTCTTCTTCCTTTCTCCATTAAATCCCTCTCTTCCCACCTTCTTTAATTCTCCCTCTTTCTTTTTCTGTGTTCATTATCACTTTCCTTTGCCATTTCATTTTCCTCTATTTCTCTCTCCTTCCATCCTGTTTTCCTTTCTCTCTCCCTCCTTTCCTTTATTTGTTTGCTCCATCCTATCTTTCTTCCGTTCTCCCTTTTTTCCTTTCCTACTTTATTCTTTCCTCCCTATTTCTTCTTTTGTTCTGTTTTCCTTTCTCTTTTCGTTATTTTTTGCTCCTTCATTCCTCCAATACTTTCTTCCTTCCTTTCTGATTTCCTTTCTCTCTTTCAGATTTGTTTGTTCCTTCCTTTCTACATTCTTTCCTTTCAGAAAATTTCCTTTTTCTCTTCCTTACTTTCTTGCTTTTTCCTTCCTACCGTTCTTCTTTCTTTATATCTTGCTTTCTCTGATTTTTTGTTCCTTCTTTCCTTTCTACTTTTTTCTTAATTTATTCTTTCCTTCTTCTTTTTGTTTTCCTTTCCCCTACTCTCACTCCTTCTTCCTTTTTCTGTTCCTTCCTTCCTCCTTCTTTCCTCGGGTTTTCCTCTCTTTCTTTGTCTCTCTCCCATCCCTCTCTTCTCCTCTCTCGTTCTCCTTTCAGGTTTAATCCCATTTTCAGCTATGGGTTGTTAATATAACTAATCAGACCTCGGTACCAAGACCCTGCACATAAACTACAGAGAACACCACACAGATAAGTGCAAGTTCTTATATCTTTGGGTATTGGGTAAAAAAAGTGCAAAATTAGAGCAAAAATAGTTATTTCACTTAAAACATCTTTTGCACAAATCTATAAAACTTTCCACCCAATCTGCCATGTATTTGTGCAAATGTTAATGAGCAATTGTGGTCCCCGCGGGATAAACCACTTTAATGACATATTGACGCAAGGCACTAGCATGTATCAGACATGTGCACCGTTACATGGATGACATAATGTACCGACATACAGACTGAATCAGATGATCAAGGTGCATTACTGTACATCTTACATTTGTAAGGAGAGAATAAGAATCAGTAGATAAATATATGACAGCTGCACTGAACTATTTTAGTAAATAGCAAAATGAATAAATTACCTGTTACTCCTTTATAATCATTATTAATATAATTAGAAATAATTCAGAGAAGGGCAATTAAAATCGTTCAGGGCCTAAAAACTTATAAGGAAAGACTTCATGATATGAATATGTATATACCAGAGGAGAGATGGGAGAGGCGACATGATGGTAACCTTCAAATACATGAAAGGGTATATTAAGGGAGGGAGGTATCATCAGAAAAGAGGAAGGCAAGAACAAGAGGTCATGCTTTGTGGTTGGAAGGTGGAATATTTTTGGGGTAATGTGAGTAGCAGATAAGGGAAACAATAGGGAAGCAATGGGGAAAGCAAAACAGTGTCAATGGATATATCTCATATTAATCAATATTATTGAGCCACACTATGGGCCTCATTCAATTGTGATTTGGCCAATCGAATAGGGCTCTAAATAAGCACATAGCATATTTAAAAAAAATAAGTTTTCGGTTAGTAAACATCTATCCAAAAGCAAGGTTTTCACTAACTAAAAACTTCTTTAAAAAAATATATGCTATGTGCTTATTTGAGCCCTATTCAATTGGCCAAATCGCAATTGAATGAGGCCCTATATGTTTAGTTGTATACATATATATTTATATATATCCCCTTCTGGATCGCTACCTTGTCTTGGAGAATGGGCTTGTGCACCTCAATAAGGCTTTAAGCTATGCCATGTAGGGTCACCCAATATGGGCAGGTCATAGTAGAGAGGTCAGACAAATCTCGGACCATTTGAGAAGGAACTGGATACCCACTCCAGTATGGTTACCATGAAAACCTTATGGAAAAGCACCAGTAGAGACATAACAATTGTGCCTGGCGTGCTGTGGTCCATAGGGTCATGGAGAGTCTGACACAACTATATATATATATAT
>CM050169.1:217861102-217956102 GCA_027410445.1 Discoglossus pictus | reverse complement strand
ACTGGGTGTTGCCCACTCCTGAAGTAGATGAAGAACTTACCTTATATCCTTTACTGGTGAGATATATCCATATATCAAAGGCTTCTCCAGTCCCGTTTCTAAAGTTCAAGACGTTTTAACCCTAAAATACTGCCTTCAGCTCTTTACAAAAAAAACTCTTAAGTGTCTACTCAACTTCCCCATTAACCTCCATGTTTAATACTCAACAGTAATTTTACAATTGTTCCTCTACACCTTCATTCAAACGGATAAATGTTCCATGGCCCATTTGGTGAGAAGTGTTATCCAATGTAGTCATATCGAAATGGAACCCTACCCCTTTCCATTTACATGTTGAAAAGTAAGCAGCATGCATTAATAAATACAAGAGCTGCTCCGTCAGAAATGTAAACACCCTCCTCATACACACAAAGTATCTTGGATGCATCAATGGACTGGCTCAGGTATGAATTTGAATTAAAAACTAGCATAATAACATTTTTCTTTCCTAATTAGTCCCACTCAAAGTTGTCAAGCATATATGCTTCTATATTTCTGCATTGCACAGAGATACTATATACATATATATCAATATACATATATACGCACATATATTATATATGTGTATATATATATATATATATATATATATATATATATATATATATAGGTATAAAAATACATGCTATTATATATATACAGATATATATACACACACATATATATATATATATATATATATATATATATATATTTAAATTTTTTTTTTTTTTGTATTTTATTCTTTTATTTAAATTAACATTTTGATGTTCTATGTGCTACATACAACAGGAATGCCATATTATTGATTGACAGGAGACCCTCTATAAGGAAATAGCTTTGAATTAAATCTATGACCTATGAAACACACAACAATATTGTATATCCTATGTAGCGCCGTGCCGTTTATGCCCAGAGACATAACAATTAAATGTGCAGAGCCGGTGGCATCATGAAATAAACCGAATTACTCCCAGTCACATGAACTGCTGTCATCTGGAATTGGATTGTGGCACATATATATGTAATTGAAGCTCCCACATCCAGGGACCTCCTAACCCATTGTTTTGTTACATGTAACTTTTGTAATATATCTTATATTATTGTGTTATTTTCTTTTCATCTCATTGTACAGAGATACGGAATATATTGGCAACTTATAAATAAATCAAATTTCCCAGAATCCTCTACTGCCTTTTAGAATGCGGAACGAATGCAGAAGGACCAAGGTCAACCGAGGTGTAGGTCGATCCATAGCGTTAATGACATATAATACCAATAATGGGGTAGGAAAAAAATACTTTATTATTGTGTATAGTGTATTTGTTGGGATTCCAGGTGCATTTCTGGCGGATCGGCCCACCAAGCTGTGCGATAGGAAGGCAGGGAATGGAAACTAATCAGACATCAAGCTTTGATGGTGACCTCTTACTGCCAACAGAATCCTGCTGGGCTTAGCACCAAAAGAGGACACTGTCAGCACTGTATAAAACTGCGCTATTGCTCCTGCCAGCAAGTTATAAATAATACAATGGTGACTGCTCAGGTCATTATATTGACCCCATATTATGGCTTTCACAGGCAGAACGGTCAGCAATGCATGGGTTAAATGACTACAATAGGCATATTAATACTCTATATCTTGTCAAAAACTAAATTTATTAAGTGGTTTGGAGAGCAAAACAATATATGTATAATGAATAGTACATTAGTTATTCCATTTGAATTTCTAAAAAATAAGTTAATACAGTATATGCACTGCACTCTGGGAAAACTGGGGGGGGGGGGGCATGCAAATGAGATCACATAATGCACCCTCACTCTATCAATCCAAACCATTTTAAACATGGCTTAAAGCATATGGATTATTCACAAACCAGGTCACTTAACCACATACAGCACTGTTTCGCGGTTACTGACAATCCTCAGTGTGGTGTGAGTGCCTGGTTTGTGCGCTGATTGTTGTAGAGAGTTGTTCATTACAGCAATCGTTTTACATATGGTGGGCTAAGAGTGATAGAAGACCTCCACCGTACAAGTAAAGTAGTACAAACAATGAACTGTACATTAGTGATTCTATTTGAATGTCTAAAAAATAAGTTTGTAAACTTATTTCCTGCTCAGATTTCTCAGAAATACAGTTTATGCACTGCACTCTGGGAAAACTGGGTGGGGACATGCAAATGAGATCACATAATGCACCCTCACTCTGTCAATCCAAACCATTTTAAACATGGCTTTAAGAATATGCTTACTGTATTTCACAGTTTTAGGCATAGCAAGGGATGGATTATTCACAAACCAGGTCACTTAACCACATACAGCACTGTTTCGCGGTTACTGACAATCCTCAGTGTGGTGTGAGTGCCTGGTTTGAAATTTCTCAGAAATGAAGTTTATGCACTGCACTCTGGGAAAACTGGGTGGGGACATGCAAATGAGATCACATAATGCACCCTCACTCTGTCATTCCAAACCATATATAGATATATATGGTTATGCAATACACAGTTATATTGTCTAAGTCTAAATGATTTTGGGGCCCTTTTAAAGGTACATAGATAATATCCCACGATGGATAAACTGAAAATACCATTAAAATAAAATATGTATGTTCTTCCCCGGCCATTTTCAGCAGACACTCCACACACCCAGTTTGGAGCTGCACACAGACTGATTGGAGGATGATGCACAGGCATGCATTGTGCCCACCTTGCGGCTTCTTTGTGACACCCTTCTGCTCCAGATTTCTTGGGAGACCACTAAATGCTATAAACAATAATTTAGTATGCTAAAACTTAGATTGCTGCATGCCCATTAAGCAACCTCATGAATCCTCTGATGGTCCTTTCCTATTATGGTTACGGCACCAGTCTGCCGCTGCAGTGGGGGGATCAACAGCTAGATGGCGCTGTCGATATTCCAGTGCCATATCATAGAGTCAAGGCTTAGGTAAACTGTTAGGGTTAGGGTGAGGGTTAAGGTTAGTTTAAGGGTTAGGCTACCATTCTAAGCTTAGAACTTCTTTAACATATTGGCAGAGCTGCAAAAATGTGCCGTAACTATAACAGGATAGATCCCCTCTGTCTCTACATGTTTTCTATCACTGATAAGCAGCATCACTTGGGCAAAGAGCGAGCACATGCTAATTTATGCAGTTCCTTCTGAGGCTAAGAGGCTGTTTTCTACAAATGCTTAAATCACTATGAGCATGTGCTAGTTATGGGAACCTCTGGCAGTGAAAAAGCTAACCAGTAATAAAGAAAATGCAGACGCAGGAGGGAGTTGGATGAAGTATCAGGGGAATAAAGACACTTTTAATAACATTAATTAGCAAAATTGAACATTCCAGTGATGCCCGGATTTAACCATTAACTGTCCGTGCACCATCCACGAACTCTCAGTGCACACAGATGGCTGGTTCTGCACATGTTGCTCTAATAGAGTAATTGCAGCGTATGAAGGGAAGAGGTTTGACGCTTAAGTTTGCAGTTGTAACACAACACAACACATTTACTAATTGTTATCACCTTTCAAATATGTGCACTAGCAGCCATTTATTTATATCTCCTGCAAAGCTTTCATTTCAATCAGCACCGAACCACTTCCATCTTCACAACTGGTAATTTCTCAGTGCTAATTAGTCATAGGCAGCTCCTCCTTACACTACAAACATATATCATTATTATCTTTATAAGTAAATCCTTCCTCACTGTGTTACAAAAAACATTATAAGATTGTGAACCTGTGGGCTAAGCTATATAGGCAAAACTAACAGCGCAGATCCACTAGCAGGGAAATGTCCTCCAAAATAATACATAAATAAATGTCATATAATTTAACAAAATACCACTCTTAATGAATGCCAAATTAAATAGATACGAATCAAAAACAAATACAAATAAAGAATAGGTAATACTTTTATTCTCTAAAAATGCATTTTTGAGTGTGAGACATGAGGTGTCCTCAGTAAATAAGTGAGCTATCTCATTTCTACTGAACAAACTGAGTGATCAATAACAAGTAGCTGCAGGATGAGCTCTGCTACAATGTTGCAAAATCTAAAATGAGCACTCAGGTCCAGGTTTATGAAAGAACAAATGCACTTTGGTGTATTGATCACCTCAATATGCTCCTAATGTTTAGAGCTAAAATCTGCAAATTTACCTAATGGCTTATGTGAATTAATCAATAGTTAACATATTCATATTTAAATACTTGTTGTAATGAATGGCGTATGTGATAGGTTTTCAATAATAGAAAAGGGCTATTTTATGTGTGTGTATATATATATATATATATATATATATATATACATATATATACTGTATATATATATGTGCGTGTACCTTTTTTTACATACATGTATATGTATAGTACTTTAATAGTCATAGAATGATGATGATATCAATAATAATTAAAATAAAAATATTAATATTAATAATACTAACTTGATAATAGGGACCTTTCCTGTTGGCTGCCCGTGCACAGTACCGGCCATTGGCCACTAGGTGGCGTAACAGCGGGGTCCCTGAATTTCTCATGTTTTAGTGTTAGGGTGTTAGGTATTAAGGTATTAGGGTGAGGGGTATTAGGGTGAGGGATATTAGGGTGAGGGGTGTTAGGGTGAGGGGAGTTAGGTGTTAGGGTGAGGGGGGTTAGGGTGAGCTGTGTTAGGGTTAGGTATTAGGGTTAAGGGCATTAGGGTTAGGTGTTAGGATTAGGGGTGTTAGGGTTAGGTGTTAGGGTTAGGTTTTAGGGTAAGAGGCGTTAGGGATCCAGTACTGGTACATTACACGCTTTACACATGGAATAAATTCACAGACCCGATGGCTGGCACTGCGTACCGGCAGCTGAAAGATCTGATAATAGTGTATCAACAATATAATAATTATATATATATATGTATATATATATATATATATATATATATATATATATATATATATATATATATATCTTATAGTGTAAATAATATAATGTGTTATTATATACATTATTGTTACTATTATATTGCTGCTATTTATTATATCACCAGTTTTAATTGATGGCCTATTCTAGTACGTTGCTAGATAAATATAGGCCATATTGGAGGGAAATTTTAATACTTCCTTTTGCTAAGAACTGCAACAATGTTGCAAATCCAAACTGAGTCTAGTAGGAGTTTATGGCATTTACATGTTTGCTTTGTCTTTAGCGGTAATCTCTGCTACACTGCTGCAAACGCCAAGTTGAGCAAGGAGGTCGAAGGTGATATCAGTTATAGAGCTGCAGAAAACAAGGTAAACTGTATGTAAAAAGTTATCAGTGACTGGTTATTAGTACACAGTCTTACAATATTAAAATAATACAAAATTAAATTTAAACAAAAGATTTTTTGCTTTCTCTAAAGATTGAGTGTTTTCGTACTTAGTTCTCCTTAGTTTTGCAGCTGGGATATTGGATCCCTAATCCCTTTAAGTGCTGCTGGAAGGCAAAACCAGGTATAGATTTTATTCTTGATCAATAAAATTGCAGTTGCCAAGAAGACTTTAACTTTATGTGTCAAATTAAGGATATTTGAAAAGTCATTATTTTTAAGCTCCTGGTTATGCAACAGGGTTATAAGGCCATCGAATATTTTATCGTTTATTCTTCAGGTTATTAGTGATATTTTTTAATTCAGCCTTCAGAGGTTTGGCAGTTCTATAGCGTGATTAATTAGGTATAACTCACTCTTTTACCCCCTGCCGCCATTTCTTCATAGCTATAAATCTTTTATATAGGATATATAGCTGCCCATATCTACCCCTCAATCCCATTCCCACCATTATACCCTTTACATAGCTGATTCTCCATTCCTTATACTAGAGGTACCCTAAATGTAGCTCCATAGGTAGTCTATGGTACAACAAAGATAAGAAAATGAATAAAAATGCACTATAGAAGTCAATAACTTCCAACCCTCTCCTCAAGACTCAGCAAACAAGTAATGATTTAGGTTTCACACTATACAATACAACATAATAAAAGCCATTAGACGTTCCACCCCACATTGGATTTTAATTGTGTAACGGAGCAGGAACACGCAGTCCAAAATCTCCGCTGGTATACGATAAAATACCCACGAGGCACTACAGTTTCACCATCCCCGACCTCCCATATTGGACGACACACAATTTGGGAGTCAAATGAATACTGACTTTATTTTGTTATTGCAGAAATATTTATACATCTCTTCCCACAGGCAATCCACATCCCCCATATTTGGCTGCACAATACCCATAAAGAGAACAATAGGTGGGTCACACCTCCCTGGCAACTTTGATACAATCAGACATTGATTCAATTACACTTCTTTGTTCTTATCTGAGAAAGGAAGTCTATTGTATAGTGTTTTCATTATCTTATGCGGAGTCGCTGTAACGAGATTATCTCCCATGCCAAGTAGCTGTAAATGTTTGGGACAATATTCTGCAGGGCATCAACCAACATACATATATTAGGATCATATTTTAACCAAGAATAATCATAAAACAGGGTAAAACAGTGATGGGTTCCGCTACACACCTCCCCCGTGACCATAAGCCGGCATACACGGTCTGATCCCAACGGATCGGCCTGGGGATGTCCGGACAAAAGTATTTGTTGGTCAATTCTCTAGTTTGACAACCCATCAGCATAACTGCAATTCACATTTCCCATATCCCCAGATAGCTGGGATCTGAGCGCACAAAACCACCGAATAGCGCTCAGATCCTCTTCACACAGTTCAATTGCCATGTAGCTAAAGTCTTTCCCATAGTCTTTCATTATATGAATGGGCTTCATGGCACAGTTATCTGGGGTATCATGGTTCACACAGGGCAAGTACAGAATGACCCCCCTGTATGTAAAGGGCCAGAATGAGTGACTTATACTCTGGTATGGCCGAACACTGGTTCCAAAGGGCAATATGTACCAGGGCCATAGTCGCAGGGCAGGAGGCTGGCAAACAGTCCTCTCCAAGCCAAGGTGGCGAAGGGCACTTCGTCACACATCTCTCTTTTGGGGGGAAGTCTAACCAGGTACCTGGATATTTTGCTGGGGTGATGGGGCAACACGCTGAGGGGACTTGAGGGGCAGAGGCTAGCGGCACTCTGCCCTGATGCCAGCTCTTCTGCTGGTATAACCTGCAGGACATCCTGCTCTGTACAAGCGACAAAGGGAGGGCAGAGGCCGACTGCACTGTGCCCCGCTGTCAGCTCTTCTGCTGGGGTACTTGGGACATATTGCGGCTCAATAGCCAGGGAAACGTGGGGGTCAGTGGGGGTTAACATTTCCTCTGTTAACCCTGGGGCCACATTAGAAGTTAGCTGGGGAGGGGAGTTTGTACTTACCCCCTCCTCCGGTTGTCCCAGTGACGGTAGTTGGGGATCTGGACAAGCTGTGGGCGCAGAGACCACGGTCCCATCTGCGCCGTCTGGGAGATTGGTGTCTCCCCTGGTTAGGGTAAACTGTCGCTGGAGGGGAAGGACGACACCTTCTGCCCCCTGGGGTTCACACTGCCGCTGGGAAGGAAGGACGACACCTTCTGCCCTCTGGGGTTCACACTGCCGCTGGGGGGAAAGGACGACACCTTCTGCCCCCTGGGGTTCACACTGCCGCTGGGGGGAAAGGACGACACCTTCTGCCCCCTGGGGTTCACACTGCCGCTGGGGAGGAAGGACGACACCCTCTGCCCTCTGGGGTTCACACTGCCGCTGGGGGGGAAGGACGACACCTTCTGCCCCCTGGGGTTCACACTGCCGCTGGGAAGGAAGGACGACACCTTCTGCCCTCTGGGGTTCACACTGCCGCTGGGGGGAAAGGACGACACCTTCTGCCCCCTGGGGTTCACACTGCCGCTGGGGGGAAAGGACGACACCTTCTGCCCCCTGGGGTTCACACTGCCGCTGGGGAGGAAGGACGACACCCTCTGCCCTCTGGGGTTCACACTGCCGCTGGGGGGGAAGGCCGACACCTTCAGCTCCCTGGGGTACACACTGCCGCTGGGAAGGAAGGACGACACCTTCAGCTCCCTGGGGTACACACTGCCGCTGAGGGGGAAGGACAACACCTTCTGCCCCCTGGGGTTCACACTGCCGCTGGGGGGAAAGGACGACACCTTCTGCCCCCTGGGGTTCACACTGCCGCTGAGGGGGAAGGACGACACCTTCTGCCCCCTGGGGTTCACACTGCCGCTGGGGGGAAAGGACGACACCTTCTGCCCCCTGGGGTTCACACTGCCGCTGGGGAGGAAGGACGACACCTTCGGCTCCCTGGGGAACACACTGCCGCTGGGGAGGAAGGACGACACCTTCAGCTCCCTGGGGTACACACTGCCGCTGGGGGTGAAGGACGACACCTTCGGCCCCTTGGGGTACACACTGCCGCTGAGGGGGAAGGACGACACCTTCGGCCCCCTGGGGTACACACTGCTGCTGGGAGGTGGAATTAGTTGGAGTATTCCACGTGGAGCGGTTTCTGTTTCTGGGACAGTCTCTCTGCATGTGGCCCTGCTGGTTACACGTGTGGCACCTGATGTACCGTGGAGGGGTTTGGTAGTTCCCACCACCCGGACGCAGTGCTGGGGGGGGTTTAATGGTGGGAGGTGGGTTAGCAGCTCCCCAGATGGACCGCTCCCGTGCCCGCTGCTTTTCCATTATGGATTTGTGGACATCTGTCATTAACCATTCCAAGGTTTTCATGGGAAGCGTATCTGGGAAAAAGGCCAGCCTGCTTTGGAGTTCTCTTCCAAACTCATTCTGTGGGGTAATACGAGGTACTGTAACCATGAGTTCCTTTCTGTCTGTTTCCCTGTAGTCTGCGGCCTCCTTCTTATCCTCATCATGGAACGCTGTCCGAAAACTAGCCGGTTCCATCCTGCTGTAGCCAGGGGCGCTGTACGGATACTAGCGTTGCCCTCAATTTGTACTCCACGGAATGGTGTCTCCTGTAGCTGTCCTTCTGACCGTGGGAACAATTCCACCACTTGCCAACAAATGTAACGGAGCAGGAACACGCAGTCCAAAATCTCCGCTGGTATACGATAAAATACCCACGAGGCACTACAGTTTCACCATCCCCGACCTCCCATATTGGACGACACACAATTTGGGAGTCAAATGAATACTGACTTTATTTTGTTATTGCAGAAATATTTATACATCTCTTCCCACAGGCAATCCACATCCCCCATATTTGGCTGCACAATACCCATAAAGAGAACAATAGGTGGGTCACACCTCCCTGGCAACTTTGATACAATCAGACATTGATTCAATTACACTTCTTTGTTCTTATCTGAGAAAGGAAGTCTATTGTATAGTGTTTTCATTATCTTATGCGGAGTCGCTGTAACGAGATTATCTCCCATGCCAAGTAGCTGTAAATGTTTGGGACAATATTCTGCAGGGCATCAACCAACATACATATATTAGGATCATATTTTAACCAAGAATAATCATAAAACAGGGTAAAACAGTGATGGGTTCCGCTACAAATTGCCTCGCTGGTTTTCACATCAGGCGTCTCTGGTGGGCCTTGAGGAGAGGGTTGGGAATCACTGGTCTGGATACTAGATTGTATGTCTTATACATGCACACGTTATGTCTAACTGAATAGGAAAAACATGATGTGGTCTGTAAAGACCCTCAGCAGTATTCAAGTGGTCCAACCTGGTCAATGTTTAAGTGGTCAATTGAAAATAGCATATGGGAACCACTGCTCTGCTCAATGTACACAACTAACATTACCCTACTTTCAGTGTCGTAGCTAGCGAATGTAGGGCCCTGGTGCAAAATAATGTGTGGCCCCTCCTTGCAACTTCTCTATCCACCCCCTGCGGTCAATAAAAAAAGCCCAAAATATATGTAGATAATAAGATTACCCGTATGGTGATCAGATCACTGTTCTATAAAGTAATTGTCTGCCATACCCCACTAATAAAATAAGATTTCTTATTTCCCGCCAGTAGCAGAGGGCCCCTACGCTGTTGTGGTGGGCCTGTGCTTTGCACCTGCAGCATCGTAGTAGCTCCCCCACTGCCTCCACACAATATTCCATCTACACAACTCATATCACCCATCCTATCTCATTGCACTCTTTTACATGGTGGTGGGTCCCTTGTAGTTACTGGTCTTTCCTCGACATCTCCTGAAAGCACTAGTTGCTACACTCCCATACATAGTGTACCCTAAATAATGGACTATAGTATTGCTTTAACTGTTAAAGAGTATGCTTATGTGGCTGCTTGGGTGGTGGGAGTCCTGCTTCAGTGTGGGGTATCACCTATAGACATTTGGGTTGAGGTAGGTAGCCTCTCCAGATAGTGTCTTCTGCCTTATGTATCATTTTCTTGCAGTCTACATCATCTTCCTATGTTGGCTGGGGAGCACTGTCTGACAAATCCAAATCCTCCAGAGCCTGTATGACTCCACATTATTAGGATATCTTGTTCCTGTGCATGGTGTTTTCTGTTTTGAGCGTTTTATTTAGTTACCTAAAAAAATCTAGCAATATGTGCTGGGGTTGGACTAGCTCGGTATGCATTGATTTTTTTTTCAGGAAAACTCAATAAAAATATTGCATTGTCATAAGTTTCATGGATTTTCTTCACAATATTCATCATACAAAAGGAGTTTAGAGAAACATAGATTTGACGGCAGAAAAGAACCAAAAAGGGCCATCTAGTCTTCCATGTCTTTCTACCTAACAGCCTCAGAATGGCTTTATACTTATTCAAGGATGACTTTATGTTTATCGCAGTTTCATTTATTTCCTACCTACATAAACAAGAACAAGTGTGCCGAAATGGATAACTCGGGCACCAAAAACAAAGTCTATTATTTAGATTTCAGTGTGTGAACATTACCTAGCTATTCAAACTCTAAGCAGTCCGTGCATATCTATCAAAGGGACAAAAATAAATGATCAGAAAAAAAATAAAAAAAATAAAAAAAATAAATAAAGGGAAACAATATTACTCAAAAAGAAACATCTTAACCTTCGGATGGGAAACTAAAAAACATTATAAATACTCCATATAATCATCCCATTTTGACCAACTAAAATAACTGGCGTAGCCCGCCGAGAAAATATCATAACGATTCTGCATTAATTCTCTATTTATATGAACGAGATTACATAGTTCGTGAATTGTAGGGGTCGTTGGTTGCTTCCAGTATTTTACTAAAAGATATTTGGCCACCAATAAAATGTGGCATATCAAATATCTATCAGTAGAAGATATTTTCTCAATGTTCATGTGCAGAATTGCTACTTGGGGGGACAATAGAATTTGGTTATCAAGCAATTTAGATATTAATTGGGAGACATCTATCCACCACTTCTGTAGTTTGATACAGTCCCACCAAATATGATAGTCAGTACCTCTTGAGCCACATAATTTCCAGCATCGATCAGTTGCCTCTGGATTAATTTTCCCCATTTTAATTGGTGTTAGGTGCCATCTATGAATAATTTAATAATAATTTTGTGTCATAAGACTGCTAATACCGTTACCGGTAAGAGAGTGGGTGGTCCTTTTTTGTTAACTATTGTTAACTACCTGTGAATGTGTAATATTAATCTAAAGATACATTAATGTATCACACAGAAATCTTTGGCAAAACATCTCCATTCTCAATTTAATGTAAAAATATTTTTATATAATTGTATTACTGGTGGAGAATACAAGGTTTAAGAGATGTCACCTCTTAACGAGATAAAACATGATTGGTTACTTCTTTCTAGATCAAGGCCTACTTATAAATATGAGTTGATGAGTGTTAAAGATTTATCCCTGAGGAAGTCTGGTTTTATAGGTGAAACGCGTTGGTGATTTTATTTTGAAGCAATATATATTTGTTAATTCTACACCATTGTACTCTCCTTTTTATCTTTTTAGGTATTCCCATAATGTAGTGCTTTGTGTATGGTGATGGGTTGAATATACCATAATATGTGTCATAATATATGAACCAACAGGGCAGCCCATATGTAGTCTCCACTGGAGACTCTGGCTACCATTGGGAGTAGATATCAAATAGGAGAAATGGTTGCAGACAACAGTCTCAGAATACACCGGAAAAAAGTAAAAAGAAAAATAACCTGTGGTTTCATTAAAAAGAGAGGTGATGGTTCAATGCCTTGTACGCTTGTCCCTGAGGAGCCACCAAAACATCACACTCACTATTAATGTAACCACAATAAATGGTATTTTTTTTATTTTACTCATTTGGAGTCTTTTTTCCAGGCCGGCGTCTGCAAGTCTTTTTTTTCTGTGGAAGCCAACAGGACAGCGTGTTTCTGTGCTTTTATTTGCTTACATTTATTTTTTCATTAAACGTACAAAAATGCATCCATCACACTTTCCACAATGCTTAGAGTTTTACATCCAGGAACAAACCACGGTGGGAATCCAATACACGCAGACTTGTTCTTGCAAAGGCTTTGTTTGGCAATTTTTATTACAATTAAATCCTTTAAGGCAACGTACAAGTGAAAATGTACAACAACTTGGAGGTAAGACCATCTTATATTACATACCCCTACATAATCTTAATGCCATATAGCTGGACTTCTCTGGGCTAGATTACCCAAAAGGCCACGAGCAGATGGAAATCACAGGATGACAGCAAAGGGTTTTGCCATTTTATCTCTCTATACTTTTTATCATCTCTACACCCAGACTTGTTTTACTTCTTGTTCCCTTGTTTCCTCTTTCTCGTCATCCCCATGTTCTTTGTCCCACCTTTGCTTTTCTCTTTATTCCGTTCACACATTGTTTTTCTCCTTTCTTGTTTGTCCTTAAACCCCTTGATCCCTTTTACCATCTTTGTCATCATTTCCGCTCTCCCTTCATCCCTTTTATCCTCCAGGACCCCAATCGTTTTATCTCTTTCAACTTCTTTGTCTCCCCTTTTCTTCACATCTGGCATCAACTTTGTCCCACCTTGCATTCACTCTTCACCTCCTTCACCATCTTTGCCCCTTTTTCCTCTCCACATCCTTTTAATTCTTTTCCTCACCCCATTTTCCTCTCTCCTCATCCCTTTCACCTTCTTAACCCCTCTCCATTCCATTCATATTCTTTGCCGCTTTTATCTCAACTTTTTCACTTTCTTACGCCGCCTCTCTTCTTTCCCACTTCTTTCACCTTCTTACTCCACATCTTCTCTCTCTCAATACCTTTCATGTTTTTCCTACCCTCTTCTCACTCCATCACTTTCTTCCTTTCACTTTCTTATCCCCCCTTCTCTCTCTAATCCTTTTACCTTCTTGCTCCTCCTCTTTTTTCTCAATCTCTTTCACCTTCTTACTTCCCCCTCTTTTCTTTTCCCATCCCTTTTCCCTTCTAAATTCTTCTCCTCTCTGCATCCCTTTCACCTTCTTATTGACCCTCTTCCTTCTCTCCATGTCTTTCACCTTCTTATTGTCCCTGTTCCTTCTCTCCATCCCTTTCACCTTCTTACTCCTCCTTTTCTCTCTCCCCATCCCGTTCACGTTCTAACTTCCCCTCTTCTCTGCCTTCATCCATTACAACTTTTTACTCTCCCCGCTTCTCTCTCTCTCCATCTCTTTAACTTTCTCACTCCCCCTGTTCTGTCTCCATCCATTTTACCATTTCACTCCCCCTTTTTTCTCAATCTCTTTCACCTTCTTACTTCCACCTCTTTTCTTTCGCCATCCCTTTTACCTTCTAACTTCCTCTCCTCTCTCTCCATCCCTTTTACCTTCTTATTACCCCTCTTCCTTCTCTCCATCCCTTTCACCTTCTTATTGCCCCTCTTCATTCTCTCCATCCTTTTCACCTTCATACTCCTCCTTTTCTCTCCCCCCATCCCTTTCACCTTCTAACTTCCCCTCTTCTCTGCCTCCATCCATTATACCTTTTTACTCTCCCCACCTTTCTCTCTCCATCTTTTTCACTTTCTTACTCCCCATTTTTTCTCCATCACTTTCACCTTGTAACTACCCCTCTTCTCTCTCTTCACTCCTTTCACCTTCTTAATCCTTATCTTCTCTCTCGATCCATATCACCTTCTTACCCCCTATTCTCTCTCTTCATCATTCACCTTCTTACCCCACTCTTATTTCTCCATCCCTTTCATAATCTTTGTCCTCATTTTCTTTCTTGGACCCTTTTGCCTTCTTTTTACCCCTTTTCTTCTTTCTATATCCCTTCCCTCACTCTATATCCATGTGTTTGACCCTATATTACCCCCTCTTGTTCCTTCCTTTTGTACTTTCTTGCTATAAAACCTTTATTTCTGTCCCATATTGTTTTTTCTCTTTTAAGCACTTGTTAATAAAATTATATTTAGATCTGCAAGTAAATACTATGCTGATTATTTTAATATTAAAACATGGAACCTTCCATGGCCCTTTAAATCTAACTTGGCCCTTCCCTTCAATTACTCAGGACAGTCCCACTCCATTTCAGCTCCTTCCCTGTGGTAGTTTCTCATCCCCCTTTCACTGCTCCTTGGGGTCATTTTGCCCACTCTAAAGGCAAAATTCATGCCAGTCACACTAATATTTATTTACTTGACATTGTTTCTTCTTAACCGTATCCCCACTTGACTCAAGTGAAGATTCCTTCATTCAACATTCAATAACATTCCTTATGTTATCCAGCAAATCATTACTCATCACCGCTTAATTACACAGGCTGATTGCAATTTTTCTGTAAAAAAAATGATTATTTTACAAGGTCTGTGAGCTCCTTGAAAACAACATTTTGTAAACAGCCTGACCTCAATCTTTGTTTATCCACATTAAAGGAAGGCTAAGATCAGCTCTGGCAATTCCAACACCACAATATCATACTGGGGTGGTAATAATGCCAGATTGTAAACAGAAGGGACAGATAAGGAAGTCTTATTAGACGCCCACATCGCATCTAAAGTATTTTATAGAAATACAGTGTTTTTTTTCATAGAGTCTTTTGATTATATATATTTGCTAATGGACAACAGTTTTTCTCAGAATGTAAATGGAATAAACACAATCTATTCATTTTTAACATTTATATGTAATTATTTTTTACTTCTGAGTACCATTTTGCTTTCTAGCCTGAATGTGTCTGCTGCTTTCTTAAAGGTGTCCTTAAAAACGAACAAACTTTCTTTTACTCCTACTGAACGCACTGGCAGTTGTATCAGCCACATTCTCACTGTGCAGAGAGAAGGTTCCTTTGCATTCCAAGACTCGTCCTACCTCAAAAACAGCTGAAGCCAAAACGGCAGATTCTATAACAGCATGATTTTAAATAAAATGTAATATATTGTTGCCTGTGTGCTTGTTCTTTCAGATATAGTTCTTCAAAAGAGTATATTTTCAAACTAGGACTACAGTGATACTGTACAAACAGTTTATGTTGTTCAGTCATGTCCAACTCTCAGTGACCCTATGGACTGCAGCACGCCAGGCACAAACGTTGTCTATGGTTGTGCTTATCCATAAGGTTATCTTGGCAAAGATACTGGAGTGGGTTGCCAGTTGCTTCTCCATGGTTCTGTCTGACCTCTCTGCTATGACCTGCCCATCTTGGATGACCCTACATGGTATAGCTCACATCCTCATTGAAGTACACAAGCGCCTTCACCACGACAAGGTAGAGATCCAGAAGGGGAGTTCCTTTCTACTTTCTGCCATTTTACCCTTCTTTTAGATATTTTATATGCCATGGCCCTGAAGTGCCAACAACATACCAGGAAGTTGAGGCTATCCCTGTCGCAAAATCAAATCACCAAGCCACTGATTGGCATACAAAGATATCATCAGATTCAGGAATGTTTATATATCTCGAGGACTGGAGCCGGCCACCACTATGCTACAATAATTGTGATCAACATTCCCAATCCCAAAGCCTTTCAAAACAATTTACTCTTTGCCTTTTGTATAGAAAATTGAATTGAGTTTCATCTGCCATCAGTAACCCAGCTAATGATGTCCTTCAAACCATATTCCAAGGTCATCTTTTGTCACTTCTCCTCCTCGTCTGTTTCTATGCAGTTCAAAATGTCTTTAATTGCCAACCTTCTTATTGTATATATAGAAACAAGCTCTACCCTAAGACATCTTCCTCATATCCTACCATGTTTTCCTTTTATCCTAAGCTCAGCAAAGTAACTATCAAATAGTAGTGATATAATGATACACACTGGTTTGCCCTATATCAGCAGTTTAGGGGTATTTAAAAGACCACTGTAATCCGATATTTTCAGTAAGAGCATTTAAAGAGTATTTTAATGGGCAAAACCTTTTTAAAGAGTAAACAAACAAAATAAGCCTTCAATTTAATGTATAGCAGGTCCATTACTATCATAAGATACCCTTTACCCATTTAAGTGCCTGCCTAATCAGGTTGGAGGAGACTTACCAAATATAAACCCAGCTAATTAGCTCTTTTGTTTCATTGCACATCTTTTTGTAGTTTTCTAATATAGATTATCGATTCAGATTACATATCAATGTCTACTGCCACTTGACAAAGGAGCTCCTTGCCAGCAACTGCGACCCTCGCAAAATTTACGCCGTAACGCAAACAAAATACGAGACACGTTACGACCCATTACGAGCTCGCAAAAAAACGTGCACATCAAAACATGAAAAACACAACAAATACACACAACAAATACATAAAAAGCTTACTTACAGCAAGAGGGAGCATCCAGGACCTCGAAAACTAAAGTTACACCTCAATTTAACTGAAATGAAAAGAGTTTAGACACTCAAAAATTCTCTAAGCGAGAAAAAAAATGGCCGCCAAAAAAACAAAAACGAGGCTACAGCAGTCTAAAGACGCAAAACACCACCAAACACCTACGTATTTGCTGAAAAACACCTACGAGATTAGAAAACAAAGACAAAACCCGCGCAACCCCAAAAACATTACAAACACAACAAATACAAACAACAAATACATAAAAAGGTTACTAACAGCAAGGGGGGGCACCGAGGATCTCTGCAAGTGAAGCTACACCTCCATTTAAGTCCAAATTTCGGAGTTTAGAGACCCGAAAATCACCTAAGCGAGAGAAAAAATTGCCGCCTAACAAAACAAAAACAAGGCTAAAGGTCCCTAAACACGCAAAACACTACCATAAACACGCAAAACACCACCAAACAGCTACGGATATTCCGAAAAACTCGCACGACATAGAAAACGAATATTAGGAAAAACAGGCACGACATAGAAAACGAACGACGCTACATCAGCCACATTATATACACCAAACACCCTTAGCTCACTTACAATTTCATTGCCGTCATTTTTTGATGGGCAATTCGCTAGTAATAATAATAAAAAGTGTATGAATGAGGAAACAGTTAATGGTTTCCTTGTCTGAGGTGGACATTCAAATTGAGACAGACTTGTTTTGTCCTACGAGACCTCTCTGGTGCGTTCATCCCTCAATTATGGACATGTTCAAAAGTAATAACGTTGAGTAAGTGACGAGAGAGCTTCCTCCGAGCCTGTACTCACTACTGTGATTGTAGGACATTGAACATTACTAGGCATGGGGCATGGTAGAACTACACAAATTACATCATGACATTTCTATGGTCTTCAGCCTTGGCTTGATTGCTCGAAAGCACCATCAAATGATTATAAGAGCCCATTGTCTGTAATTCTGTTGAAATGGAAAACAATATAAAAGGGGAAATCTTGAACATTAGTTACACAGCCCACTCTAGTTCCCCTTTAACTGCACCTTCATCTCATTCCACTTGAGTTTTCCATCTTTATATAGACGTGCAGAAAATGGAATAAATTCATTCCAGTTGCAATTAAAATAAAAAACACTTCACAATCACATAAATATTCACATACGGCTTCTCAATTCAAATTTGGCATAGCCAGTGATGCCATGTACACTGAATTTTGGCAACACGGGCCATCTACTGCAGTCTTCTGTAATTTTCCCAAAATGTTTCTAGCACAATCCAGGGTAATGTGCAAAATTGGACATCGGGACATGTGCAAAGATCAATGTAGTGAATCTGTGGCCATAAAATATCAAAAAGTGGGCAGGGAATGAATATTAAATGTTTGTGTTGAAATTACTCTTTTTTATTAAATACTAGCGAATTGCCCGTCAAAAAATGACGGCAATGAAATTGTAAGTGAGCTAAGGGTGTTTGGTGTATATAATGTGGCTGATGTAGCGTCGTACGTTTTCTATGTCGTGCGAGTTTTTGGGAATATCCGTAGCTAATTTGTGGGCTTTTTCGGAATATCTGTAGCTATTTGGTGGTGTGTTGCGTGTTTATGGTAGTGTTTTGCGTGTTTATGGACCTTTAGCCTCATTTTCGCTTTGTTCAACGGCCATTTTTTCTCTCGCTTAGGTGATTTTCGGGTCTCTAAACGCCGAAATTTGTGGTTACATGGAGGTGTAACTTCACTTGCAGAGGTCCTCGGTGCCCCCCCCCCTTGCTGTGAGTAACCTTTTTGTGTGTTTGTTGTTTGTATTTGTTGTGTTTGTAATGTTTTTCGGGTTGCGCAGGTTGCGTCTTTGTTTTCTAATCTCGTAGGTGTTTTTCGGCAAATACGTCGGTGTTTGGTGGTGTTTTGCGTCTTTAGACTGCTGTAGCCACGTTTTCGTTTTTTTTGGCTGCCATTTTTTCTCTCGCTTAGAGAATTTTTTAGTGTCTAAACTCTTTTAATTTGACTTAAATTGAGGTGTAACTTTAGTTTTCAAGGTCCTGGATGCTCCCTCTTACTGTAAGTAAGCTTTTTATGTATTTGTTGTGTGTATTTGTTGTATTTTTCATGTTTTGAAGTGCGCGTGTTGCAGCCGATTTTTGCGAGGTCGTAATGGGTCGTAACGTGTCTCGTATTTAGTTTGCGTTACGACGTAAATTTTGCGAGGGTTGCAGTTGCTGGCACGGAGCTCCTTTGGCGCTCCTTGCCAGCAACTGCGACCCTCACTTCGCAAGGGCTGCAGGCTCGCTGCGCAAGCCCGCAAATGTGAGCAACGGCTCGTATGCTCACAACTATATATGTGATTTCTGTTATTCGAAATGTATTAGTGTACAGCAAATAAATGTAATTTTAAGTCTAAAAATAGGCCGTCTACACAGAATATTATCTCTATTTTTATCAAGCTGCTCTTCACAATTCTAACTAATATATGAACTAAGTTCAAGCTTCAGATGAACAAATAATTAATTGGAAAACTGTCCTATGCTTACAATCTGTCATGTAGTAACCTTATGATTGCTTTGTCTTTGTACTCTACTTGTCACTTTTTTTTTTTTTTTTTTAAGTCTTCATGCTTTTTTTTTAATTAATATATATATATATTTTTTATATAAAAGAAATTTACAATTTACATACATGCATAAAATATACTTTCTCATACAAAAAATACATAAACGTAACAATATACGAACAACCCCATTTAAAATGCTGCCATTGCTTTACATATTGCACTTAATTAATTTAATATAACGGTGACCCTTGGCCAGTATTTTTCTTATATATTATCTCTAATTCATTATAATCTGTTCTTATTCAGTATGGGTTGTCCTTATATATTGGTCCCAATAGTCCTCTACTTATCACTTCTGAGCAAATAATACACAGAAAAAAAGAGATTGGAAGCATCTAATCTATGATTTGTATATATCTTTGGATTAATTTATCATCTTGGCAACCTTATGCACATCCCATTGTTATACGATATAGTAGCCAATCCTCTAAAGTCTTCTGTGCCAAAAATGACAAAGATCTTTAGCTTATAAAATGGATTGTTTAATGAATAATCAAGTTTAGCACAATTAAAATAGACCACTGACCCCAAGTATAGCCACTCCAATTTAAGGATCTCAATGATTTCTTCATATGCTTTGTCTTTTAGACTATGCACTGTTTTAATCACCATTTATTAAATTGCTTCTAATTCTAGGTCTAAGGATCTGTACAGTTGAATTAATACCTCTGTTTTCTTCTACTAATTTATCCTCCTTCACATTATTCTTAGCTGTCCACTCTCCAAAATTAATCCAGTTCCAAATAACTGATCTCCATATGGACAGCACTGGACCTACTCTACCCGAAGCTAAGCTGCTTATATGGTCTTCTAAACCTGTTTCAACATTTTCTTCTTTATTATTGTTATGAGACAATCACAATTTAGGTTTAAGAATAAAATTCACACTCCTTCTACCCCTATCCATTCATCATGTAAAATCTGTAAATTCTTCTTCTGCTATAAAGACAATCTACTCATAACAGTTGGTGATCTGCCACCACCATATTGGCAAATGAGATTTTCTCTTTATCTCCTTCAGGCTTTCCTGCAAGATCTGAACCCTCCGTAAATCTCTTATTTCACTTTTAAGATTGTCAACTAATCATCACAAGGCACTAGACATGTAAGATGATCTCAAACCATCTGCCATAGGGAGATACAATCTGCTGTCATCCATAGCTCAAATTTACTGTCCCAAATTCAATCTGTCCCGGTGGTTACAATCCATTGACACCAATTTCAGAGATCTGCCATTCAAAATTGTCTTGTTTCTAATTAGACAAGCTATGAGTATTCCATATATGTTTATAGGATTATGTGGAGGTTTCAGCACATACTGATCCTCAAGAAAAATAGCCTCAAACTTAAGATTTCAAAGGATTAAGAATGTGGTAGTTTAAGATATGTTTGTGCAGGAGAATCATAATAACATTCCATGTGTTGTTGGTGTGGGCTTCTGGTTTTGATCCCTCCATAGTGGCAGTGCTATTGAATGGAGGGCCCCAGTGCAACATAATTTGGGGCCCCACCTTTGGAATTTATCGGTACAATGTACGGATGAATAAAAAGGCCAAACTATATGTGGTTGGTCAGGTCACCCCTAGAGTGATCAGATCACCTTTCTAGAAAAATAATAATCTGTATTATGAGACTTATCCTAAAAAAACACCCAGTCTGCTGCCAGTAGTACAGTTACCCACCATGATGTGGATCCCGGTGCTTTGTACCTGCTGCACCAGGAGTAGCTCCACTACTTTGGTTTACGCCATCTCTTTGCCTCACACTCAAAATTCACAAGGTATCTTTAACCCTACTTTAAACTCAAACCAACCAGCAAAAAGTAGAGATAATAGGGTATATTAATTAAATAGGGTAAAAAGTGGGGATACAAAGGGAAATGAGCAAAATGAAAACTTAATAATTATAATATATCAAAAATATCTCCACTTCCCATATTTTCTATGGAGGCTTTTTATAAAACTGGGATAATTGGGAAGTGATGATATTTAACTCATTTTTAACCTTTCCCATTTTGGTAAATACAGCCGATTCAACCTTCAAAAGTGTTTTACTTCATCTATGACATACATATTGTTTGGTCCCTGATAGGTAACACGTAGATTAAACAACTGGGATTTCTTGCTAATTTTTTAATTGACATACTTAAAATTTCATATAACTTCATACAATCAATTAAATTCATATTAAACATATTTTTTCTTTCTTTTTTGCACCTCCTCTCCCCTCCCATCCCCGTTATTAAATCTAAGTTTCTTTATCATCTTAACATTTTTATTCTTATCTTCTATCCCCCTTCCCGAGCATCTTCCTTTCTCGTTCATACCTTAATCATTTGTAAATCACATACATAGTTGTGACATGCGGGTCGTGCTAACGCTGCGGGTTTCTTGCCAGCAACTGCAGACTTTAGGCCCGCAAATGCATGTGCGGAGGTGGAGGCTCCCACCTCGACCGCAAAATTTACGGACTTAGCATCCAGGAATACGAGCCGCGGGACTTAGAAAGAAAAACATTAGACTCTCGCAAAAATACGACCTTAGCGTCCGAAACCTGCGCACATGAAAACATTAAAAACACAATAAATACACACAACAAACACATAAAAAGCTTACCCACAGCAAGGGGGGCACACAGGACCTCGGAAAGTGAAGTTACACCTCAATTTAAGTAGAAATTCAGAGTTTACACACCCGAAAATCCCCTAAGCGATAGAAAAATGGCCGCCGAAAAAAACGAAAACGAGACTACAGGACCCAAAACACGCAAAACACCACGAAGGCGTTCAGCGCGAGGCTCGCAATAAGCGCTCAAGGATCTCGGAACACCAACTAAATTAATGTCGCAACCAAACACCATTACCTGCCTTACAATCTTATTGCCGTCATTTTTTGACGGGCAAGTCGCTAGTATACTATAAACTCATGTACAAGTAATTGGAATAAAAAAGACAACTTTTTATAGTCTGGCTGCTCAAATCTACATATCATCTAGACAAATATGACTTCATGTCCCTTTCCACATTTCTTGTTAATTTTAAGTTAAAGGGCCAGTGTACTAATTTTCATGTTAAACCTTTTATTTAGTTCATCATTAAATAACATTAAAATACATGTGCAAAACTTAGCATATCTTTAGTTTGAAAAACAGTTTATCAAATTAATTGCCATTGCTCCCTGTCTAGTTAATTGTCCTGAGCACTACAGAAAGGAAAAAAACAACAACTGAGATACCAAAGATTAGGCTGTCTTGTTCAGACTTGAAAAATGTAATAGCAGTTGAAATCTTTCACTTCCTTTCTCTAGTTTACAGAATAACAAGAGAGGTGGGGAGGGATCCAGCAGCAGCTATTAAAGAGGTAAACAGTGCTTTTAAATTTTATTTTCCGGCTTCTTTCATATAATGTTAATCAATGGGGAACTAAAAATAGGTTTAAAATGAAAATTGCTTACACTGGCCCTTTAACAGCGCATTTAAATGACTCATTACATAGCAAGGTTATTAATACAGAATGTACATAGATATTAGTGATAATTACAAGCACCTACATGCAGCCATTTCCTAAGCACTAAAATGACTGTATTTACTCCTTCTCCAAGAGCCTCTTTGAGGATTCCCTTGAACTAATATATCGTTCCTTATTTGGCGTCTTTCATCTCCATATGGTCGTACATTTCCTCGCTTGCTAATGTCTTTGCTGTAAATCATTATTATCATAGTTAATACTATATGAATATAAATATATATATGCACATACATAAACCAATGTGCACATTAGATGTGGATGTGTTTGCTTATAAATAACCGCAGGGAAAAAAAGCCATTGCTAATTTAGCTGGGAAAGTTTATATCGCAGCAGAAAACTAAGCGATTGCCGTGCCTGAGGGCTGCTGGCAATGTTCCCTTTAATTCATTCATTTCCCGTGAGTGGTGTGATTTTAGCCATATGTGCCTCTTTGATGCCTATGGGCACACTGCTGCGTACACGGGGGCGGGCGCCCTCAGGCTGGCGCCTCCCAGAGTAGCAGTATAGCTTCAGCCTGCGTCCTTTTCCAAATGGGATGTCGGACGTGAAAACCTGAACAGCCCAAGCGCACAAACAGCGACAAATAACAGAGATATATAATAACTAGTCCATCAAAAATGCCGGCATAATATTGTTATCTGTCTGTGTACCCTGTGTCTCTCTCTGTGGGTACTCTCTCTCTCTCTCTTGCTGCGCCCTCTCTCTGTGCTCACTCTCTCTCTCCTTCTCTCTCCCTCCCTCATTCTATATCTCTCTCCTTCCCTCCTTCTCTCTCTCTCCCCTCCCTCTCATTCTCTCTCTGTCTCTCCCTCCCCTTCTCTCTCTCCTTTGCCTTCTCTTGCTCTCTCTCCCTCTCCTCACTCTATCTCTCTCCTCACTGTCCCTCTCTCTCTCCCTGCCTTCCTTCTCTTTCCCTCCCTCTCTCTCCCTCTCCTTTGCCTTCTCTTGCTCTCTCCCTCTCCTTCTCTCTCTCCTTTGCCTTCTCTTGCTCTCTCCCTCTCCTTCTCTCTCTCCTTTGCCTTCTCTTGCTCTCTCTCCCTCTACTTCTCTCTCCCTCTTCTCACTTTATCTCTCTCCTCACTGTCCCTCTCTCTCTCTCTCCTTCTCAACTTTCTCTCACTCCCCTCCTTCCTTCTCTCTCCTTCCCTCCTTCTCTCCCCTCCTCTTTCCCTCCCTCTCTCTTCCTCTACTTCTCTCTCCTTTGCCTTCTCTTGCTCTCTCTCTCTACTTCTCTCTCCCTCTCCTCACTCTATCTCTCGCTCCTCACTGTCCCTCTCTCTCTCTCTCCTTCTCACTTTCTCTCTCTCCCCTCCTTCATTCTCTCTCCTTCCCTCCTTCTCTCTCCCTCTCCTTCTCTCTCCTTTGCCTTCTCTTGCTCTCTCTCCCTCTCCTTCTCTCTCTCTCTCCTTCTCTCTCCCTCTCCTAACTCTATCTCTCGCTCCTCACTGTCCCTCTCTCTCTCTCCTTCTCACTTTCTCTCTCTCCCCTCCTTCCTTCTCTCTCCTTCCCTCCTTCTCTCTCCCTCTCCTTCTCTCTCCTTTGCCTTCTCTTGCTCTCTCTCTCTCTCCTCTCTCTCTCTCCTTCTCTCTCCCTCTCCTAACTCTATCTTTCGCTCCTCACTGTCCCTCTCTCTCTCTCCTTCTCACTTTCTCTCTCTCCCCTCCTTCCTTCTCTCTCCTTCCCTCCTTCTCTCTCCCTCTCCTTCTCTCTCCTTTGCCTTCTCTTGCTCTCTCTCTCTCTCCTCTCTCTCTCTCCTTCTCTCTCCCTCTCCTAACTCTATCTCTCGCTCCTCACTGTCCCTCTCTCTCTCTCCTTCTCACTTTCTCTCTCTCCCCTCCTTCCTTCTCTCTCCTTCCCTCCTTCTCTCTCCCTCTCCTTCTCTCTCCTTTGCCTTCTCTTGCTCTCTCTCTCTCTCCTCACGCTATCTCCCTCTCCTCACGGTCCCTCTTTCTCTCCTCAATCCCTCTCTCTCCTCCTTCCCTCCCTCCTCTTTCCCTCCCTCTATATCCCTCCCTCCCTCTCCCCCTTCAGCAACTTGCGAGCGTTACACACAAACTCGCAGTACGACAACTATATTAATGATAGGAGACCGGTTAGATGCTATTTTCGGTCATATACCATTTTCTACGCTCTAAGGGCACATTTATATTAGTATATTAATATTTGAATACATTTATTATTTGGAATATTATTTTCCACTTTATACATTGCATCAATTAGAAATACATCAGGGACTTGGTATCTGTGCTTATTTAAAATCTAATGGTATTTTTCTTATATTGTCTAAGGGTTTTCAGCATTTGATCATCTTGTTTTTTTAATGATTATTTCATGTTTCCCTGGATTATTTATGGTATTTGTTCTATTAAATTTTTATGTCATCCATAAGTACTCATAAACCATGCTGTTATTCTCCTTATCTCCTTCTGGATCGCTACCTTGCCATGGTGAAGGTGCTTGTGTAATTCAGTGAGGCTGTGAGCTATACCATGTAGGGTCACCCAATCATAGCAGAAAGGTCAGACAAATTGCCGTCCACTGGAGAAGGAACTGATGGCCCACTCTAGTATCTTTGCCATGCTAACCTTATGGATAAGCACCACCAGAGACATAACGATAGATGGACCTGGCATGCTGCTGTCGATAGGGTCATGACTAAACGACTTAAAGGGCCATTTACCTCACTATAAGTGCTCTTCATGGTGTGAAAAAGCACAAGATTCTATATTAAAATGATCTATTGTTTTTTTTTTTTATTGCACTAATAACAGCTAAAAATATATGGTCTGTTTACAAACACACTTCTGACTGTTCCATGATTAACAACATCTGCCAACACAGAGTTATGAAGACTCTATGAACACAAAGATTTATAGTTTTCCCTGAACTTCAGGAATGCAGCACAAGATTTTTACCCCCAACTGCACTCATTTATCTCTGCTTATGCTCCCTGCACAGAGCTCTTGCTGTGACTCTGTGTTGGGGCACTGCCAGCGACTCATGTAAACAGACACTTGTTTTATGATTTCTGTAAAAAGGGCACCTATTTCAATAATTCAAAAAGTTTTTCAACATGTTTTTAGGAGAATTTTACAGCGGTGTGCTCCAAGTTCTGCTGAATTAACTGGCCCGTTAACAACAACATTAATACTAAAACCTGCTCTAAACAAACTAATCATTTTTAATATACTGTTGTAGCCAGACTGTAATGATCCACCAAAAAAGTGTGAGCGATAAGAGATTGGTATTCAACAGCCCCATGCTTTCAAGGTGGTGGATTTAAATATTACGGAGTTATTTCAGACATGATGACCTTGATTAGTTTTGAGCGTGTACCAGAGGCACTATTAGGTACTGACTGATGTGGCTTCAAGGCCTAGTCTAATTAGTGAAGCCCTTAAGCTGCCTCTTAAATCTTTCACTTGAAATCAGTGTTCGATTTAGCAGTCAACCCGACCTCCAGCCAGGGCAGCAGCCATGCTTACCTTCTTAGAGTCTATTTCCTGTGATTGGGTGCACTATTCCACTTGTATTTGTTACCCAAACCTTATTATTTCTATCTATCTATTTATCTATCTATGAATGTATATATATACATATATATCACATATTATAATTGTCAAACTCCGAATCGTCGTCACGCATTGCGAGCTCGCGAAGCGAGGGGCCGCATTTGCGGAGGTGGAGGCTCTACGGCGCCTCACACGCGGTTAGAAACACCCACACAAGCTGCACCTTAGCAACACTACGAACCACGGGAAATTTACGGACTTAGCAGACAAAAATACGACGGCAAAGCTGGAACGTGCAAATGTGCCCACAAATGCCTCGCTCTTCAATCCGTAGCCATTATCAAACATGGCTTCCTTTAAGCTTATGCATGCTGTATTACACAGCTTCAATGCAAAGCCAAGGTTGGATTAAACACAAGCTGAGTATCCTATCCATGTACAGCTGTTTCAAGCTTACTGCCTATCATCAGCATGGAGCGGGATCTCAACCTCTGTTTAATATATATATATATATATATATCGTTTCACATATGGTGGGCTAAGAGTGATGGAAGCCCTCCACCGTAAAAAGTACAGTAGTACAAATAAGGAATAGTACATTAGTGATTCTATTTGAATGTCTAAAAATAAGTTGATAAAAACGTATTTCCTGCTCAAATTTCTCAGAAATACAGTATATGCACTGCATTCTGGGAAAACTGGGCGGGACATGCAAATGAGGCCACATAATGCACCATCACTCTGTCAATCCAAACCATTTTAAACATGGCTTTTTTTAAGCATATGCTTACTGTATTTCACAGTTTTAGACATAGCAACGGATGGATTATATATATATATATATATATATATATATATATATATATATATATAGTGCAGTGGTTCTTTAGCTTTTGTCCTGTGGACCATTTAAAAGCAACTAAATGTCTTTAAACTGTTAAATATTTTGGTCTGTCTAGTTTTTATCACTTTTACTGTTTTGTACTCCATTGGAAATAAACAAGTATACCTATAAACAAAAAAAATGTAATATTCATGCACTTCTATACTATAAGAGGTAGGAGGACAGAGAGCGGGATTTGTTAAATCCCTGGAGACACGTTATTTGACACCTACCCACTTGCCCTGACCACGCTCAGAAGCATACAGCCTGCAACAATAACTGCAAGCCCTGTTCTTCAGAAAAGTGCAGCCTTCATCAAATGATCATGGATGTCCCCAGGTACCAACAGAAACAAACATTTTTTATTCATTTGTATTAATCATTTTAAATTTAATTTCATCCATTAGTGTAATACTAATAGTCCTACAGACCCCTGAATGCCGCTCATGGATCTCTGGTGGTCAGAAGAGGGCTGCTATTGAACCTTTGATTCAGTAATAAAATAAACTACATTCATATGTGATGCATTAGCCTTTTTAGAAAGTGGCAATTGTCCTACTTATACAGATAAAATAATCTATTGAAGAATCTTAATTACTTTAGTTCACATGACTGTGCATAATTAATTAGTGCAGTTGGCCCCATAGATCTAAAAGCTTCCCCAGTGTGCACTGTGTTGTAGCACCAAATATATACAATACCAGCCCGTAAGTAATAAACACATAGAAATTGTGCCAGTGTGATGGTGAATATGGATGCACCCAAGTTAGTGATACAAGATGGCGGGCCTGCCATCAGGGGTCTGGATTCTGGAATCAGCTCCGTACTGGCTTTCCTTTTTCTTTATTTCCGTCTTTTCAGTATTTTCTCAGGCGTATGTGGGAGCCGAGCACTTGGATATGCGTCGAGGCAGATTAGATGTGAATTATTTATGTGTGGTATACAGTATTAACATAATAGATATGCAACATTTCTGGGGAAATATTTCTCCCTTAGTAACTCATAGTAATTTATCAAATTCAATTATTGCTGAATGTAATTGTCGTAGACACAGCTTATAGCTGGAATTACAACCAGAAACTCCATATTATCAAGTTATAGTGTTGATAAGGCAGCACTCTTTTTTAAGCAAATGGAGAAATATGAGACTTAATTATATATATCACCAGGGCACAAGTGCTCCTGAGCAGCGCCTCTTTAAATGCCCACCGTAATGCCCTATCAAGAGGAGCTGTTTTTTTAATTCTGCATTGATCATTAATACAATTCCTATTTATAAATGTATTAAAGTCTCTTTTAAAGGTTAGATCTTTTAGCAGGCTGTTGAGCTGTCTGTCTCCACCCTGATAAGGTTAACAAAAGGGGGGTCAAGCTGAGTGACAGGGGTTTAAGAACTAATAGCCCTATTAAATTTGAAGGCCGTACGTGCAACGTGAGATCCGCAACGGCAGCGGGCTTGAAACTTGGCCGAGTAACAGAGCTATTAAATTAAATTCGAGCAGGGCGCGAGCTACGGGCTTGAGACGCAAACGGAAAACCATTTGTTGAACATTGGGCCGCGACCGTGAACGTGATCAATTAGTCAAACTTGTAGTTATGGGTTTAGATGGATTTGTGGCCGCGAAGTTCCACGTCCCATAGGCTTTTTTCACACATAACCCGCAGATCGTCAACGGCCTGCTTTACGAGGCCAATTTAATAGCCGCAAGTCTTGCGGGCTACGTTACTGGCTATGGTTTTACACGTTAGGTTAATTTAGTAGGGCCGAATGTCATGTCCCCATGTCCTCATTAGGGTACAAATGTTCATAGGCTGCCATCATAGTCAATGGAAATAGCTTTAAGACATTGGGTGGGGGATTACCAAGCATTCCCAGTATATCTCACAATATCTTATGATTTACTATGTAATATTTATCATGAGGAAAAACAGCCCTTCTCACTTTATCTCAGGTGAGAACGTGCTTAGTAAATCCCCCCCAAGTCTCCAGCCAACTGAAACCGCATTGTTGGTTATATCTTGTGCCTGAAAAGTTAGCACTGCCTGCTACACATATATGTCTCCCTCATTGACCTTATAATGGGTGGATAGAGTCTGATATTCGAAAACAAGTTTATTATTAAAAAATGATTTTTTAAATGCATTGTATTATTGAACAATATCTAATTAAAACACCTAGCTCTTATCACTGGGGCATTATAGCTGTCTTTAAGAAAACATATTGAAGGAATATCTATGTATATAAGAAAACTGCAAGAAAAGCCAGATGGATGCTTTGGTATATTGAAAGAGACATTAGTGGATAAGGATAGATACCAATACTACTCAACCTATACCTCACCTAAATAGACAAGACATATATAGGAGGGGCAGAGAAGGCGTAAAAGCTCCGAGTGCAGGTTATGCGGTACACATTTCGCACCAATAACCACAAACCCGTCACGGAGGACACGGAAAGCGACGCAAACACATTACGAAGTTGAATTAAGCCATATTTATTTTAAACTTTCCAGCACAAAAAATCAATTGCTGACATCTGGGATCAACAAATATTCTGGATTGCGAAATGTTGGCCAATTTGCCAAAGTTTAAAGTTTGCAAAAATAAATGTTGGAAAAGAAATGCGTTGGATATTTAAGTGCTGATCTCATATTGAGTTTTTTTGAAAGATTTATCCCATGGAGATTAAATATGAAAAGCCAAAACACATTTAGAGAATGCTCCCCACCCACTACAGTATACCGAGAACAGCTGAGCTTTAAGACAAGGGTTGCAATCAGCGACTTCAAGGTTAAAAATATGTTTGCAAAATATAGGCGGCGAAACGTCTTCTTAAATTTTGAAATTCAGGTCGATCTCATCTAGGAGGTATCCATTTTGGCCTCCTTCCACCTCTATTTGTGCATGGCTCAGAGAGAAGGCTGAGGACAAGAACCTACGCTGTATAGGCCGGCATCTTTAGATGCTCAGCATGACAACTACTTTAAAATGACTCTGTCTACTCAAAATAATTTTTAGGTTCTTCTTAAATTGCATGTTGTTGCTGTATATTATATTACCAATGAAGGGATCACACATAATAATTAGCCGCTTTGATGTGATAATTAGGATTATAGTCTGCTTGTCTGTCTCTGTAGTGGCCAAAATAAAGAGTCCCAATGTTATCTGGTAGTTAGACCCATTTCCCACATATTAGGATACTGAGCCGCACACTAAATATCCCAGGAATGATTTCTGTAGAGAAAAACTGCCAGTACAATGCATAAAACTTGAGTACCCTTGCTTTAATCTATGCAGCAGCCAATAGCAACAGATGCACTGCACCCTTGTGGCTCCATCATTGGCTGTACTTGTACATGTATTACGCTGCAGTGCATTAATCCTGCAAATACTTTGCAAGCATAATATGCTATATAAGCACGACAGAGGGCCTTTAAATCATAGTTGCCACTGATCAATTCATCACAGCATGAAACATATCTAGTTATATAAATCTAACATTTTGCAATTGATACAACTTTAAATATGTAGTCTACAAGAACAAGAGGTCATGATTTATTGATTTATATTGCTGCATCCAAGCTTTTGTTATTTGGAGATGAAAGCATAGTGCAAATGTGGCACGGCCTTCCATCCAGTGTTATGGTTGGAATATATAATTATACCATGAGAAACTACAGATTTTTAGTAAAAACCTCACATATTTTTGAAGTATGCTGCAAACTAAAAACATTGACAACTATGTAAACCATGACTATAAAGACATTTAAGGGGAAATCTTAATTTCTGAAGATTAATTTTGCACATAGCAAGATCCCCTAGTCTGACTTGAGCAGATACTGATAGCTTGGAGACCGAGGGCTAGTTATTATCTACTTAATAGTGATGGTAGGAGTATGGGAGAACAGAGAGGGGGATTTGTTAAATCAATGGAGGCGTGCCATTTGACACCTACCCACTTCCCCCACTCATGCTTAGAAACATTCCGCCTGCAATAATAACTGCAATTCCTGTCCTTCAGAAAAACGTCCCCCTCACACATGTAACTTTCACCAAATTATCATGGATGCAACAGGAACCAACATTTTTTTTTTGTCTATTTAGAAACCAGCTACAATTTTTTACAGCATAGTGATGCCGTTAATAAAATGTAAATGTTATATAAATATATATATATATATATATATATATATATATATATATATGTATATATATATATATATATATATATATATATGTATATATATATATATATATATATATATATATATATATATATATATATATATATATATATATATATAAAACCCCTTCTGGATCGCTACCTTGTATTGGTGAAGGTGCTTGTGTACCTCATTAAAGCTGTGAGCTATACCATGTAGGGTCACCCAGGATGGACAGGCCATAGCAGAGAGGTCAGCCAAACCACAGTCCACTGGAGAAGGACCTGGCAACCCATTCCAGTATCCTTGCCAAGAATACCATATGGATAAGCACAACCAGAAACACAGACAGATGTACTTGGCATGCTGTGTCCATATGGTCACTGAGAGTCGAACATGACTGAAGGACTGAACAACAACAACAACAACAATATATATATACCATACATTGATCCTTTAAGCTTAAGCTTTCCATAAATAGAATTATGTGCAGGAAAAGTGGGGCGGCTGGCGAGTACTTTCCATCAAAATGTCTTTATTCTGTAAATTGCATATAATTCCTTGACATGCTATCACATATAATGTAAGCTTCTGCACCAATCATCTCAAGTATAAGCACTATATGGGTCTTATGACACATTTATTGTAGTAAAAATACCAAATGGTGCACCAATATGGGCTACGTCTGTATCCGTTATTACTATGCAGGCTTATACAGTTAAACTGTAATATACTGTGATTACTATTATTTTGCCTCTCAGATGTTTCCCCTTAGGGGAGGATTTAGCTGCTTGCCTTTGAAAAACATGTCATGTAGGCATGAAACGCGTCAGGCAGTTCTTATATCTGTCACACCGCCGTTATTTATAATTTTTGACAACTAAATTTTTTTATTTTTATATTGATTATTAATTTATATTCATTGGCACTTTGGTCAGACATATGTCCGTTATTAAGTATTGAATATTATATGCCCCACATAGATATGATATGACTCTGAGATGGGTTAAACATACTCCATGTGTTTCTGCATTATATCTCAGTGTAACAGACCAGAAAAGAAACCAGATATGAAGATGTTTACTTAATCGTGTACAAAAAGCAAAGCTTTAAAGGACCAGCGCACAATTAAAAAATATATATGTCTGACTCAGTGCCTAATTAGGCAGGAAGAAGTCAGCATCTAGTTCTAAAATAAGAAGAAATACATTCTGATGCCTCTGCAGGACCCTGGAGAGTTCCAATTGGTGGAAGTTGTGTTGTTGCAGTGAATGATGCAAGGGGTCTGGTTCTGGATCAGTGGTAGGAAGCGGTGTTGTGTGTATGTAACTCATCCAATTATCTTTACTACTTCTATCCTCTCATCCCCACCCTCTCCACGCCAAAACAACCCGCCTTCACGATGCAGCTCTGAGGAAGTGATGTAACAAACACAAAATGGATTCATGTACTTATAAAAAAATAATATTTTCCCCAAAAAATGCACACAGTTGCTAATATTGTTAGTTTGGTAGATACTGGACAAACAAGTGTCTTTTTTCTTGAATTGCAATAGTCCTTTAAAACACTTGAACTTTAGCGTTTCATAACAAAGCTGCCTCTCTTATCTGGTGTAAGAATGCTAGGAGAAGACCTGCCCAGGAGGCTGTACCAACATGTTATGACATGTCTACCTGCAGTGACCACTACAAGAAAGGATGAGGGTGGTGAGAAGCATATCTGCCTAAAATATCTAACACTACATCTTAAATGTAAGTTTTTTTAAAGCTACATTGACTTGTTTTTTTATATATATTATATTGCTAAACAGTATTGTACGAGGCCTACAGAGGTCCTTTAAAGTGTATATTAGGATACAGTTTGGTTTTATACTCCAGACAGGTCCAGATGGAAATAATAACAAAGAAAAATATAATATTTAACTGGAAATAAACACTGAATATGGCAGCATAAAGAAGAGAGGAGACAACAGTGTCATTTGGATCCAATGCCGTAAAGCGATGATGTCTAATGCTCACTTATAATAATGTCTCATCATTTCACAGATTGCTCACAATTGCTGATCATGATAAACTAAATGATGTGGTTTCAGAGCAGCACGATCCATTCTGCAGAGCATCGCGCGCGTTATTATATATTCACATTAGTAACGCTATTGTGTGAGGAGGCGGCAGGGTGGGCCATAGACCCCCTCACGCAGCATGCCAGTCAGCACATCTGGTACAGCTGTTTCTATATGAGCATTTAAAGAGACACAGATTTACTACATTAAACCAGTCTTATTGTTGGAGGGATATGGAATTCATCAGTTTTGGTCTGAATCAAACAACATAGCACAGCAAAGAAAAAATGGAGCTGTTATGCAGTATATATCTGCATATACACAATCTAGTGATTGGGTCTATGTTCATATACACAAGCTAGGAATTGGGTCTCTTCTGCAGTATATATGTGGATATACACAAGCTAGGGATTGGGCCTGTTCTGCAGTATATATGTGCATATACACAAGCTAGTGATTGGGTCTGTTCTGCAGTATATATGTGTATACACAAGCTAGGGATTGGCCCTGTTCTGCAGTTTATATGTGTATACACAAGCTAGGGATTGGGCCGGTTCTGCAGTACATGTGGATATACACAAGCCAGTGATTGGGCCTGTTCTGCAGCCAGTGATTGGGCCTATCCTGCAGTATGTATGTACATATACACAAGCCAGTGGTTGGGCCTGTTCTGCAGTATATATGGGTCTATACACAAGCCAGTGGTTGGGCCTGTTCTGCAGTATATATGGGTCTATACACAAGCCAGTGGTTGGGCCTGTTCTGCAGTATATATGTGTATACACACAAGCCAGTGATTGGGCCTGTTCTGCAGTATATATGTGTATATATACAAGCCAGTGATTGGGCCTGTTCTGCAGTATATATGTGTATACACACAAGCCAGTGATTGGGCCTGTTCTGCAGTATATATGGGTCTATACACAAGCCAGTGGTTGGGCCTGTTCTGCAGTATATATGGGTCTATACACAAGCCAGTGGTTGGGCCTGTTCTGCAGTATATATGGGTCTATACACAAGCCAGTGGTTGGGCCTGTTCTGCAGTATATATGTGTATACACACAAGCCAGTGATTGGGCCTGTTCTGCAGTATATATGTGTATATATACAAGCCAGTGATTGGGCCTGTTCTGCAGCCAGTGATTGGGCCTGTTCTGCAGTATGTATGTGTATATACACAAGCCAGTGATTGGGCCTGTTCTGCAGTATATATGTGCATATACACAAGCCAGTGATTGGGCCTGTTCTGCAGCCAGTGGTCGGGCCTGTTCTGCAGTATATATGTGTATATACACAAGCCCGTGGTTGGGCCTGTTCTGCAGTATATATGTGCATATACACAAGCCAGTGATTGGGCCTATTCTGCAGTATATATGTGTATATACACAAGCCAGTGATTGGGCCTATTCTGCAGTATATATGTGTATATACACAAGCCAGTGATTGGGCCTGTTCTGCAGCCAGTGGTCGGGCCTGTTCTGCAGTATATATGTATATATACACAAGCCAGTGATTGGGCCTATTCTGCAGTATATATGTGTATATACACAAACCAGTGGTTGGGTCTGTTCTGCAGCCAGTGATTGGGCCTATTCTGCAGTATATATGTGTATATACACAAACCAGTGGTTGGGTCTGTTCTGCAGCCAGTGATTGGGCCTATTCTGCAGTATATATGTGTATATACACAAGCCAGTGGTTGGGCCTGTTCTGCAGTATATATGTGTATATACACAAGCCAGTGGTTGGGCCTGTTCTGCAGTATATATGTGTATATATACAAGCCAGTGATTGGGCCTGTTCTGCAGTATATATGTGTATATACACAAGCCAGTGGTTGGGCCTGTTCTGCAGTATATATAGTATTAAGTAAATGCATTTCTACTTACAGTATAACCCTGCTTTAGCAGTACAATTGTCAAATAAGACTATGTGTCCTTTACTGTCCACTTGAGTTACTGGGCAGTATGGTAAAGCAGGAGCACTGCACCTTTAAAGGGATATATCCCCATTGATATATCTGTCTGTTTCTGCTCCTAGCTCGCGTGTAGTAAAACACTGATTAATCTCTCCTGTTGTCTCCTAAAATAAACAATTTTACACAGCATGAAAGTGCACTGCTCTCTTAATTTTTCAGAACATTAAGCACAATGCAGTCTAAAAATTATCATAATGTATAGCTGACTGCTGTTAGACTAGAGAGCTTAACACAGGTTGTGCTGCAATAGGACAGGGCTTGCTTAAAGGGATATCTATGTATCCATTTACTTTTATGTACTTTGTTTTATTAAGACGTGCTTATAAGCTCTGTTTTTACTGCCTAAAATCAAAGGCTGCTCCCCACACATTATTATCACGAGGGATTAGGATCAGTTTAAGGGTAAAATTAAATGAGAAAGCCGCAGGAGAAGCGACGAAACGCGCCTTATTTTAAAAAAAATATTGATCTGTATTACAATATATTTTACTGACATTACCAATAAATCTATGGTTTAAATTTGACAATGCTTCCTAGATTGTAACGAATGCAGGAAATCCAAGGCAACCATGTTGAATTTTGCTTGTATGAATATATAAGTATTGATGAATCTTTTTTTTGAAGTAACGACCATTATTAGCATTTGTTGTTTATTCATTTAGTTGTGTCTTACTCTACATCACCCCATGGATCAGAGCATGCCAGGCACATCTGTCAGCCACTGAGCATCTGAGCAACCACAAGCTCATGTTCACTGCTTCAATGACCTCATCTATCCATCTACGCAGCTGTCAATATGAATACATTAGTATTGATTACTTTTTTTTTTATTAATAGGTCCCAATGTTATAAATATACTATATATATATATATATATATATATATATATATATATATATATATATATATATATATATATATATATATATATATAAATATACTATATATATATATATATATTTATATATATATATATATAAATATATATATATATCCTTCTGGTTCATTACCTTGTCATGGTGAAGCGTACTTCAATGAAGCTGTGAGCTATACCATGTAGGGTCACCCAAGATGGACAGGTCAGACATATTGCGGTTCACTGGAGAAGAAACTGGCAACCCGCTCCATTATCCTTGACATGAAAACCTTATGAATTGACACACCCAGACGCAAGATGTGCCTGACATGCTGGGGCCCATAGAGTCACGGAGAGTCGGACAAGACTGAATGACTGAACTACACACATGCATATATATATATATATATATATATATATATATATATATATATATATATATATATACATTTATATACATACATAAACAGATAGAGGCATATATATATATATATATATATATATACTAATATACATATGTTTTATGTGTGTGTGTGTGTGTATTAGTACATATATATTTTTGTAGATATATATATATATATTATTAAGATATGCAAAAAAATACAGGGCACTATTTAATAAGTGCTAATGAACAAAACCAGACAAAACACAATTTTTTCTGATTATTAATCAATTTTCCAAGTATTTACTGTGAGAAGTTTGAATTGGTGGAAAGGTCAAATAATTGATATAATCCACAGAAGATTTCAACCCTGGTGCAGAAAATGCCTTGCCCACAACAGATACTGCTTGTTATCAGTAAAGCCTTTGATAAGGGATAAATAGAGCAGCTTAGCCAAATGGAAGAAGGGAAGATAAAGAGCAGAAATAAAAAGCAAAAATCCACAAACATTTGTTAATATTTGGGATATTTTTATGTTGTTTTATAATAGAATATCTGATGATTGAGTCATTTTAACAAAAAAAAAGCCAGTTTATTACTGATTATAGTACCAACTAGTTTTGTTTTTCATTGTCTAAAGTTCTCAACTATGAAAGAGCAACATTTATGAACGTTTATGGACCTGGGACATAAAGCGTTATTAGATTCGTAAAATGTCTTATTTTTCTGAAAAAAATACAATAAGTTTAATAAATTGAACTTGCAATTTTATTGCAAATTTTAGCACATTGGTGTAGTATGAAAAGTAATCTAAAAGAAATGTGGATACTTAAATCTGGTGGTATTTTGGATAACTTTAAACAATAAAGACATCATTTATACATCAATTTGTAATTCACATTTTTGTTGTTTTTTGTCAAATGTTAGTGTCACATTATTAGGTCAATATAGAATTTTTGTTCCATAAGGATAACATCTGTCCAGACATTTAGAAAAAAAAGGTAATGGAAAGAATGTTTTTCTGAGTTTAACTGATCTTGGGGCTTTCCCTCTGCAGCCAATGAGCTTTGCAGACTAAAGTATGCGCTCTACATTTCCTGTTATTTTCAATAAAGTTTGTTACTTATATTTCATGCAAAAAAATGTTTGTAATGTTTAAAATTAGCTATTTTAAATGTTTGAAAACAGGTGTATTCCATGTCATTTAAAGATAAACCTGACACCAAATAAAATAATCATAAATCCTATAGCACGTAATAAGATATTGAATATATTTTTGTCAACTCGTTTTTTGAAACTTATTATACTATATCTTATTTTGCTCTATGTTAGTGCACCTTGCCACAAGGTTCCATGTATAGAAGGTTGACAAGTAGCCATTTACTACTCAAAGTTTTTGTGTTTTTTTACTATAAATGAGGGGGTTAAGGCAGAGCGGGGAACAGGTATGTCATACAAAACTAATAATAGTATAAAATACTAAAATCAATCATGAATTAATGACTCAAACAGACCCCCTAGATTCACTAAGCTTCCCATGGCCTGACGACTGCAATGGCGGTCACCTAGAGTTTAAATCAGGATTTGTCAGCCTTTTAATACCTACCGCCCACTTTTGATGGTAACATTTCCTTACCACAGTAACTCAATTTACCATCTCTCATTTCTGGTTACATAAATCATATGACCCTAGCCATGTATCACCCTGTACTTACTAGACAGTGATGGGTCCTAACTGCTGTCCCCAGGCTCTCTCACCAGCTCTTCAACCAACCAAGCATGGTGCTGCTGGTCTTCGTCGTGTGACGTCACTTGTCAGCGATGCCATCTAGTGATTACTCCTCCGCCCACCATGAAAGCTTGAATCACCCACTACTGGGCGGTAGGGACCATGTTAACTACCACTGGTTTAAACAGTCGTCCAAGTTCTCTATTGCTCATCTGTGGCATTTCTACAATGGATATATATTTTGAAGTTCTTGTTCAGTTAAAATAGCCAGCACTATTTTGTAGATGTACCAGTGGGGGCCACTCTCATTAGAGAAAGATAGGGCTGGATTTACAACTCAATGCCCCTAGGCACAGCAGCTTCTTGCTGAACTGCGGTATTTCCTTTTTCTATGCCAAGGTACATTTTGAAGAGTGAAATGGGACGCTCTTCACAGTTAGGCGCCCCTAGGCAGCTGCCGATTTGGCCTAATGAAAAAAACGGTATGAGCAAGACCCTCATCTCCCACTGTACCAATGATTATGTATCAATGAGCCAACTAGTTTTTACTTACACTGTCTTTGAATTTTTGAATAACTTGTATGCATGTGCTTATTGTACCCAAATATAATATTAAATATAATAATAATAATAATAAACCCATGATTACTAGTAATAAACTCAATATTTGTAATATATAGCACAGTTTTATAGAATCAGAAATACTTTAGGAGACAGACAATGGGTAATGGGCAGTCCCTACATTCCAATATGGAAATACTTTAATCCAGGACTGGGGGGCTTGAGAGGAAAAGAGCCTCTTGTGTTTTGACCAATAATCACAATTAGATTAATTACGATATATTAATCAAATATAGTAATAACTATATGGAGTCCGTGATCGAAGTGAAGTTAAATATGGATATTGTAGTTAAAATAATCTCCAGTTCCTTTGTTTTCTGTAAAGGGGTAAACGTTAACCCCTTATAAGGAGGCATCATATAAAACACAGGAATGTGGATATTAACTTTTTAAGACCACTTATCCCCGTTTTACGATGTTATATACACGCATCCTGCAATGTGTATTTCCTAGCACAAATGTTGTAAAAGATTTCTGATATACCGGATGCTTTATTTCAATTAAACGCAGCTATGAAAAATGCCGAGTTTTAAAAAGAAAAAAAAAAAAAATCAACATTCAGAACCAGATTTTTCCATTACAGAAAAAGCTACAAATCCCACTCCCTGAGCTATTCCTCAGCCATTCTCTTGGCAGTTCAGACGTTAACCCATTTGCAGGAAGTAATGTATTAAAAAGCACCCTATTCCTCCATGAAATTGTACAGCTAGTAAGATGTCACGGTCTGCCTGGCAGCAAAAGGGTTCAAACGTTGACCGATAAATTTCACCTTGCAAGAATGTAGAGAACATTTGTCACTGAAGCACTGATGTCAAGATACTGTTAGGCCCACCTCCCGTCACTTACAAGGTGAGAATAATATATAGCTTTGTATCGACTTTAACAAAGTTTTATGGGCTCTGAGTGGATGTTGGTACCTTGCCTAATTGAAAAGGCACATACTAAGAAACACAATGTGAGAGGCATTTAGTCTTCTGTAGCGTAAGACAAATCTTGGGGGCTATGAAACATCATTTCTAGACAAAGCGAAAAAAAGAGAATCTGTACAAAACAACATAATTAAAAAAATATGGATGCTATTAGTTTTTAGTAATACATGTGTTGCGTTTCTAGCTTTACAGAACAAAAGAAGACTTTGGGTACGTTGCCAAGCGATGATAAAAAAAAAAGGTCTCGAACTAAGTATTGGCCAACTCCCAAAACTGAAAGTAGTCAACTGGTGACATGTTATTTTCATAATTGGTAACATATGTTTCTAAATGTAATATTTTCGTGATGGCTGTGCCAATATCCGTGCTAGGAATAATACACAACGCGATACGTGAAATTGGTCTTAATATAGATAAGTTGAATGCGAAGAATGTTGTTCCATATTGGCAGAAATCAGAGCTAGAAAATGTAATCTGAAAACTACTTGGCATTATTATAAGAGCTGGCCTGGATTAGGATATAAATCTGCACCCCTCCCCTTCTGGGGAGTTCTGGTTTGGCCGAAATTCAATACAGCCTTGAAATAAGTAGACGATCTATTGATCCTGCCAACAAACTTTAGTTCAGAGTGAATTTTTGCACTGTAGTTGCATGAAAACTGTTTGTTTTGGAGATTGGGGTTGGGGGCGTTGAGCCCCAAACCACTTTAACTTCAAAAAGAGGTACCTACCTTCCTGTCACTCTTAGAGGCTTCCTATGTGGCCACCATACTGGTTTGTGGTGTGGAAAAGCATGTCTGGTTCACCACCCCCACCCAACAACCAGGCTAGCCCTCTCTACTGCCCCACAATTTAATTTCTTCCTTTCTTTTAATATATATATATATATATATATATATATATATATATATAAACATATGCCTTACATAATCATCAAGCAAATGCCAATGTTACCAATAGACCTATGGGTAGCTGTTTTGATGATTTACCCATTTGCCCCTACATATTCCGGTCATGAGTACCGTATATATATATATATATATATATATATATATATTTTTTTTTATATATATATATATATATATATATATATATATATATATATATATATAAATATACCCTTCTGGATCGCTACCTTGTCATGGTGAAGGCGCTTGTGTACTTCAATGAAGCTGTTAGCTATACCATGAAGGGTCACTCAAGGTGGTCATAGCAGAGAGGTTAGACAACTTGTGGTCTACTGGAGAAGGAACTGGTGACCCACTCCAGTATTGTTGCAAGAAAACTGCATGGATAAGCACAACTAGAGACATAATAATAGATATTCCTGTGTGGTCCATAGGGTTGCAGAGAGTCAGACATGACTGAACAACAGATGCATATATATATATATATATATATATATATATATACACACATCTGCTGTTTGCTGTATCTATGAACACCTAATAAGCATAAGAAACCACATAAAATAACAACAAAATAAATAAAATAAGTTTTATTTAAAAAAAATTGACTTATAAAAACCTATTTTTCTTTTTAAATAACGATAATACAGTGAACGCGCCACAATCTGCCAGCACCGCAAATTTCATTCGTCTTTTGCCTGGGATGGCTTGGGATTTTATGACTAGGGGACATTATAAATATCATGTGTTTGAATTAAAAAAAGGAATAGATCTGAGTTATGGCAGTCAGCAATGTTGGTGAGGAAGTCACTGAATCAAAATAATTAACTGATCCTGTGAAGTATAATTGAGAACCATAACTCACCCACCTTTCTGCTTCTTTTTGACATCAGACCCATCTAACCCATGGAGACAATGCGTTATGAAAATTAACTGTGGATGTCCGTTCTGTCTTTAGTAATTTTTTTTTTTTGGTGGGAGGTTTTACCGTCTTCAAAAAAGAAATTCCATCAGGATTTGGGTCAAATATATCATTATTATTACACGTCCATAAAAGACTTAAAATGAAGCAGCACACAATATTTAATATTTATGTGAATCAGGCTCAAAGCTGTTTAGTTTGTACTGTAGTGAATACGTATGATTAAAAATACATAAAAAAGATGAAAGAAATAGTCTTTCTTTGTAAGAAAAATTTTGACAATAAACAGAAAATGCCACCAGAATTTATTTTGCCCATATAGAGTATTAAATGAATATATGCCGAGTTATATTCAAAAGGTACATTTCATTCTGTTTTAATAGAATTTTATATTGGGGCCAAATTAGTTCTATGGCTGAATTAAGTTGGGAAACACTGCCTTGGTGCATATGGACCGTTATCTCTCCGAGCTCAGCTTTTACGGTACTGTAGCAATGCCTAGTAGTAGCTTTTATGCAATTTATTGCATTGGCACCTCGGGGTCCCAGACACATTCTTGCCATAATAGAACATTTTCCTGGATTAAAAAAAAATACTACAAGAGAATGAAGCATAGTCTAATTTTGCAAAACCTCTGGAGGAGGATAGTTCTTAATATAATACTGGAATATCCATTAACAGTTTGAAGTAAATTATGTTCAAAATATCAAATATTGCTTCTTGCAAGTGAGCAAACCAACAACTGTAGCAGTTACTGATAGAAATACTGGGGGATTTACTAAGTATCTCAAGTGCATCTCAGGCTATCGCATAATTATTACTCCATTGGCTTCCCAAAGCCTCCAGAATAACATCTAAAAGTATGACCCTAACATATAAAGCCCTCAACAACAGTGCAGACCCTTATATCTCTGCTCTTTTCTGAAAACACTCTCTCAATCGCCCTCTTTGCTCTGCTAATGACCTTCTTCTTTCCTCCTCTCTTATCACCTCCTCTCAATCCCGCCTTCAGGACATTTCTCATGCTGCCCATATTCTCTGGAACTCTTTGCCTCGCTCCAATAAACTATCTCCCAGCCTCAAAACCTTAAAAACATCACTAAAACCCATCTATTTGAAGAAGCTTATCACCTTCACCCTTAATATACACAACTGTACAGCATTATATCACTCTAAAGTGCAACACACAACCACCTCCACTTATTTGAACCTATTGCCTTCACACTGCCATATTGCAACTATCACCCTCCTATATCACACCCAAACTCTTAGATTGTAAGCTTTCAATCTTGTAAGGTGCAACAACTACTATGTATGTTTAAGCTCAAATATAGGACTACCCATTATTTTGTAATGTTAATATTGTTTTTGCCTCGTACTTATCCCCTTTATAAAGCTACAGAATATGTTGAAAAAGGATAATAATATATAATAATAATTTACTATGTACTTATGGGGGAAAAACAACCCTTCACATGCTGTCTTGACTCTTCTCAGACAATCACGTGCTTAGTAAATCCCCTCTTGTATTAATGTGGTGAGCGTGTTTCCTTAAAGCAACATATTTGTTTTCTTCGAACGTGGATGTTAGAGGTAGGCCCCATGACGCTATGCATCAAACATCATTTCAGATCCATACTGTGCATTGTACGCTAGAAGTCAAATAAATGTTTCAATACATACATCTCTCAGTAAGAACTACTGCGTAGATTATATCTAATGCACAGACAGTTTGCTAAACACTTTTTGCCCAGGTGCCGAAAATACAACTTTCAGTAGCTCCTGGTGTAAAATCGAGGATCAAAAATCTCAACAGAATTAGCAAATAGACAGAATGTGATTGAAATTAATGGCGTGTTTATTGGATAAATCTCTGCTAGTATTTTGTACTAATACTGCCCCGTTTTCAGAGTCATCAATTTAAGTTGGATTTTTTCTACAAGCAATATATTAATCATTTACCAAAGTCTCCTGGCTAGAAAACAACATTTATCAAAATTCTCCCAAGCTCAACAAATTGAGGATTACATTTCTTCTCAGCTTGGAGACTCAAGATGAAGATAGTAACAGACAGTGGTCATACGGAGTAGAGAAAGTATTACTTGACACATATGATAATTGGATGTATCATTTTTGTCTTCCATTTGCATGGTTTTTCGTTCTGTTTGTTAACATCATTTAAACCGCTGGCTTTGAAACAGCGTTAACCTTGTCTGACCAAGAAACTCACTTAAAATGTAAGGGACGTGAAAAAGGCATTTATTAAATATGATTCTTTCATGAAGAACAGAATACTGAATTATTAACTGACTAGAATGCATTACAACAGGCTGTACTATTCATTGGGATTTATTAATGGGCGCCGACTCCAGCCTTCGACTTGGGAGTGGAGAATGGGGATAGGAAGTAAGATGTTAAATGGAAAGAAAGGGAAAGAACATCATCCAATGAACATCATTAGGGAAGCCGCATAAAACATTAGATCACATCACATTGGTGTGGATACCTTTTACATATTTAGTTGTAAGGATTTTCCATCAAGAGATTGCTTTTAAGGAGAACTGTTGCTAGACATCTCCGGCCAATGGTGCCTATCCCTTAGTTGTTCAACCTGGAGGACACAGTCCAAATAAACAAAACTTCAAATTAATAATATTAATTGGGTAAAAATTGATAAAAGTCTAAAATCTATTTATTTTCTTGTTGGAAAATCCTAAGAAAAAAAATACTGGGGTAATCCATGTTGCATAGGTGGAAGATGTGTGTATTAGAACCAGCTGTGCCAGCTGAGTAGCAAGCATTGGTCTGTCTCATCCATTCAAAACCATATAGAAATTAATTTATCCAAATATAGAATGTCAGTTGTGGGTTCAAATCCCACTAGTTCCCTTTGTTAAAAAAATACTTTTTACTTTGTTTGCATATATATAAACTATAAAGCAGCGGTATGAGACACATAAGGGAGCTGTGATGTTTTTTAAATTAATTACATTAACAAAATACATATCAATGTCTTTAACATCCAAATAAACAAAACTTCAAATTAATACTATTATTGGGGTAAAAATGTATAAAAGTCTAAAATCTATTTATTTTCTTGGTGGAAAATCCTAAGAAAAAAAATATTGATGGGCCCTGGGGTAATCCATGTTGCATAGGTGGAAGATGTGTGTATTAGAACCAGCTGTGCCAGCTGAGTAGCAATTGGTCTGTCTCATCCATTCAAAACCATAAAGACATTAATTTATCCAAATATAGAAAGTCAGTTGTGGGTTCAAATCCCATTAGTTCCCTTTGTTAAAATAATACTTTTTACTTTGTTTGCATAGGTCTTAGGTCTTTACATTTCTGGAGAGACAGGGTTGCATTTCCTGACACAAGCAATCTGCTTCTTGGCCAGTGTAGAGGAAGATTTCCATCTTATCCAAGGCTCTCTGTTCCCTCCTTACCCACGCCTTTCTCCACAGCCAAGCCACACAGACTCATGATTCAGCTCTGAGCAAGTAATGTAACCCCCCCTCCACCCCCCAAAAAAATCCTGACTCTCTGTGACCTCATGGACCACAACACACCATGATGAGATACTGGAGTGGGTTGCCAGTCCTTCTCCTGTGGGCCACATCATACAGCTTGTGGTATTCCTAGGTGGTTTTCCATCTGAGTACAGACCAGGCACAACCTTGGATGGCATCAGGGTGGTGTGACCTCTTGTATAGCTACTAATATTGTTAGTTTGGTACATACTTGTCTTTTTTCTTGAACTACAGTGGTTCTTTAAAGACAATTAATAAGTGAATAATAAAATAGACCCACCTCAGGGTCTCATATTCAACAGCAAACATATGTGTCACATGCGCTTAACATGGATACCCATGTTAGTGGCTCTGAGGCAAAATGATGGTACATTTTGGGCCTCATTTGCATGTCACTACCCAGAATCCTTAGCTACAGTGGAAATACCGTCTACTGAGAAGTTGTCTTTTGACCTGTATTAGACATGTCAATGTAGTCCAAATGATGCTATTGCCTACATGTGCTTGAGCAATGATACCTTAAATCCTGACATGGTTACAGTCATTTGATGTCTCATATTGCCTAAACCTTCAAAAGTAATTTTACACAATGTGAACATCATTCTCAGATCAAAGCTTATATATTAAACAGAGCATATAATTGCACACGTGGCAATATATTGTAGTCCTCTGAAAAATGTTCACTGCAAATGACACATTTAAAAAAATATCAATATAGTCCAACATAAAGGTGGGGGTCCTGAGAATACCCCTACACTTTGTGACTAAGTCATTCTTATCATAGTGTTTTCCTTACTGTTTATATTTGTCTCTTATAAGAAAGACGATTTGCATCAATTTGCTTTAATAAAAACTGAAACAGCTCCCTGGGAACAGGTACATTAGTATATAGTTGGACACACACAATATATTTTTTGTATGGTGGCAATTTACCAAAGCAAAGCAGTGCTACAAATGTATTTTTATTTGTATGTTTTTTATCTTTAATTTGTGAAGATGTATTAAAGGGAATGCAGAGTTTTAAGATTAAACAGAAGATCTAACATGTGCAAAATCAGCAAATCTTCATTTATTGAAGTGTGCTAAATGTATTAGGATAAATTTCACATGTTTCTGTAAGCTGAGCTTTGCTGATTATGTAAATTAGTGCTGGATCCTCTATTACATATCAAATAAAGATACTAGGGATGTGAAAAAAAACAGGTTCTGTGAGCTGATATGAGTGAGGGTCCCTCAACACCTTGGATGTTCAAGACATTAATATGTATTTTGTTAATTTCAGTTTATATATATGCAAAGTAAAAAGTATTATTTTAACAAAGGGAACTAATGGGATTTGAACCCACAACTGACATTCTATATTTGGATAAATTCATTTCTATATGGTTTTGAATGGATGAGACAGACCAATGCTTGCTACTCTACTCTAATACATAGCTCACTATACATTCTGCCAATACAGACGAGGATAGAAGCAGCCTAAAAAAATAACCTCGAAATTTGATAACTGAATTAATGTAGCAGCAATTTTAAAAAGGAAAGCACCCTTTCTTCACACACACATTCCCATCCTCTATCTGGTGACTTTAGTGTCCATGTCATCATTTATTTTTTGAGATTTAATTTTCTAAGCAATCAAAAAAGTTATAATTATTTTAAACTAATTTTTCCAGTTTTGTTTTAAGTTTAATTTGCAAAAGGGGAAGCTTTAAAAATATTATAACAAGTTAGAAGCCTAGAATACTGTTGGCTATATAAGTCCAACCAATTAACTTCCTGTTTTAATGAATTAGTGAAATTAGCCCACAATGAAACTAGAAAGGTCACAGCTATGAAAGAAAATGATAGATTTAATACTCTATAAAATATTAATGGTTTGATTTAATAAAAAAATAAATTGCTCTCTATAACAATGATGAGATGGTGCCTTCATTAAAAGACTACTATACTGTGATTTTAATGTAAATACATATTTCAACCTTCCTTTCGATTGATGACATGTTGGCTCCACCCTTATTGAGGCATCACAGGGGTGGAGCCACTGTGCACCTTTTCTACGCTCAGCGGCTCTTTCAAATATATATGGGCTTTATGTCGTCTGCATTTTTGCACTGTGATAGCGATTAACAATTAAAAAGGAATATTTTTTGTTAATTAATTTAACCATCAATTATAAAATAACAAATGGCCTTGAAATCAATTAAGGAACAATTTATATAATGGTACAGTTGTCCTATAAATGTTGCTGTCTATTAAAAATGCATCTTCGTTGTAATCCTTCTCTTTTACCCTTTAATTGAATGTGTTCACCACTGATTGTAAGCTCTTTAATACAGGTCTACTGGTTCTCCCTATGTAACATGCACTTATATATTCATGTACCATTATCTGTATAAAGAATTGTGCACACAGATGGTATTATACACATAAAAAAAAAACTATCTTCATTTTACGCGCATCTCATCCTACCTCCCTATTCATTTTCAAATAGCAAAGGATCTTGCAATATGACATCCCAGGATGTCTGAAACACAGATACAGACAACACAATTTCTCTTCCTTCCTCTCTGTAGCATCCGGACTTTATAACATTAAACTATAACTATGAACCATATACATACTTCATAATGGTGTCAACTTTGCATTTTCTTAGTGTAAAAAAAAATGCAAATGATGCAAGAAAATGAGTAATGATCCAAACTAACATATGGATCTTTAGAAAGAAAAATGATTTTTTAATGTAATGTTCTCTTTTTTTTTGAAAAATAACAGTCTTTATGCAGAGAATCCAACAAAAAAAAAGATTTGCATCAAGGAGACATTAACCCATGGTGTGTCAAGTTAGACTAGTTGCTGGGGTTTTAGATCAGCACAACGGGCTTTATATACTAAGGTTGGACCTTTTCAGTTGATTTACTTATATTATATTTTGCTTTAGAAAGATCTTTTCCATACAAGGCTGATTATGCTCCACAAGATTGGAGACGTCTCAACTCAGTAGATTGAATGCACTTACCATAGTGAATATGCATCGGAAATATAACTGCAAATAGAATATATTCCATTCCCCAAAAATCAATAATTCTACAATGTCTGTATATATGTCACTCTAAATTCATGACATTTGTATCCTTATATGATAGAAACTATATTGATTCTAAGCTTGTTCTTTTATATAAATGTGATTTAACATTTGACCACAATAATGTTAATTTCCATTTAAATCTATGTAATGGTATTGTACCCTGGAGGTCTCATGCATTAAGTATTATCAAAGGGACAGAGATGTCACAAGAAAGAGTAACTAAAAGGAACAATGGTTTCCCATTTTGATAAAAGCTCTTTTGAGGAAATATTATTTTTTAGAGATAAATTAAATTTGGAAAGTGTGGGTCACCAATGACTTGTTTCTTAGGGTCTTATTGAACTAAACAGAGGGCTCAATCCACCTTATCTTTTTTTCAGTCATGTGGATATTAATACATTATAAACAATTCAAAGGAGGGGGACCCAAATGGTGTATAGTCTGTAATACAGAACCTATAAGAAAAAACTTCATGGTCTTAAAAGGTATATCTTAAAAGGTATATCCAAATATTTGAAGGACCACCTGAAAGTTGGTCTGGTACCTGGTGAACTACGTCTTTGTGGACCACCTAGATTCTCTGCCCAAGCATGCCTGGGATATATGTACGTATGTTATTAGGGTGTATTAAAGGCATATCTAAGATTGCTGGATCATGAATGCATCTGATAGAGGAGAATTAGTAGTGTATGCAAACATTTTTGCATGAACAAATCCCCAAAATAAACATTTAAACACTTACATTAAAGTCAGCAAAATGTCTTGTAATTTCTGACAGTTGGAAATCAGTGTTAACACCCTCCAAACCCAGGCTAAATTAGCATACAATTAAAAATGATTTGTTTTGGCCAATCAGGTTAGCTGAAACTTTTGAATTAACTCTGGGGTTTCTGTTTGTGCTGCAAAGCAGCCTGGGATATGTAGTGTATCACTGATATGTGCTATGCATTGCTGCTGACATACAGACAGGAAGCTGCAATGAGACTGGCTGAGCAAGCAATAGCTGGTAAATGGTGGGTTAATATTGCTCCTCTGTTGCATGCTCATTTGGGGGGGTCAATGCCTGTGTATCTGCAGAACAATGTACCATCTTGTATCTGTAAGCTATCTTTATAAATTATATGCACTTTTCAAAAAGTCCCTGTACTTGATAAATTTAAAGGGCTGCTCAATAGAGTTGTATTTGTTTATTTAATGAGCACTAGTAAAATCAGTATTTGAAAAATAATTCAATGTAGCTTTTAAAACTTACAGTTGAATTGTAGCATTTAAGACTTAACAGATATGTGATTCTCTCTACCTCAGAGGGAAGGACATGATCTTCCCTTGAGATTATCCTGATGGGAGTCTTTAAGTACCTTCTTCCATGCTGTGCCAACTGCAAACAAACCTAGGCAAGTCATAAAGTAATTTAGTACAGCCTCCTGGACAGATCCTCTTCCACCTATTGGAAATCGAATAGGACATAGAGAGAAGCAGCTGTACTAGGCCATAAAATACTAAAAATCAAATGTAAATTTTAAAAACATAATGTAAGATTGTTAAATAACCAGATGAAGCCCCATTGTATGACCACACAAGAAAGAAAAGCGCAGCTTAGAATATTTACAGATCTATCCAAGTGTATATTTCTTGCACAGACCTCTTAATCACTCATTATATTCTCCAGCCTCCATTTCTAACATATGGGGCTCTCCTGCATTTTATCCCACACATGTGGATGATAGAATTAGTATATAATACAGTTTTTCAATCCTTTATGAAGCAGCCATCAATTTTATAACTTTTCCATTGACTTTAATGTCTAACTGCAATGGTCTTGTGATTTGATTTATCCCAAGACAGTTATTTTTAAACAATGTTTCAAGCAGCATTTTGAGCGCCACAATAAACTAGTCTATTTTTCTGGATATAAACATACAGCATCATATAATCATGATCAAACGGAGAAGCACCTCACCAGTAAAGCCTAGTGAGGGAGAATATTCATCCGAAAATATGTGTATCCACCTACTGATTTGCTTTATTAGCAAAATAATATATTTAATGTACTGTAAAATACTAAAGCCACAGAAATAATGTATTTAAAAGAGCAAATATTATTGATTTTCTTGTAAAATGTTCTTTTGATCCAATTAAGCACCTCCTTTTTTAGCCACATTCAGTACAGTCAGTATTGAGTATGGCAAATACCTCCATGTTGCTTACAAACTGGTCTGGTGCGGTTCCTTGAGACATCATGCTTAGAGTTAGTGAGAAGGAGGTCCTGACATTGTTGCAGAGCTGCATTTGCACAATTTATTGGCCGATCGCTGATTGTTCTTAAGAAGTTTTGGAAAGGATGTGCTAAAGGCCAATGCAGTGTTGTGTTGGCTGCAATTGCTGTTTTTTAGAGGATTGCACAATTTTAGGAAAACTTGGGCAGGATACACTAAATGTCAATGTGGTTTTGCAATTGCTGTTTTTACAGTTATCCCGTAGCAAAACAAGTCTCACCATGCATTGTAGAGTATACTAAGCTATGACGGAGACGTGGTCGCTTACTCTTTGGCGTGAGAGACAAGGTGGTATTATCCAAGTGTCCTCTCTCTATATGTTCAGTCGTGTCCAACTCTCCATGACCTTATGAACAAAGGAAGGCCAGGCACCACTTTCAGCCACTGCCTCTCTGAGCTCAATTAAGCTCAAGCGCTCTATATGTACTAAACTAGGATGTGATAGCAAGCATAACCTCAACACTTTGTCATCTCACAATAATACCCACAATAGTGTGATAATACATGTCATAATAAGTCTATAATAAGAACATCAATAGGTGAAGTCAGAATATCATTGTATTGAACCTTTATAAAAAGTTGTGGATGTTTTTAATTAATATTATTGACACATACATCTGTTCTAAATAAACCATGTTTTTTGTTAATGTTGTTGTTATGTCGTTCAGCCGTGTCCAAATTCCTGTGTCTCTATGGACCGCAGCCCGCCAGGCACATCTATCAATATGCCTCTGGCCATCCTTTATCCATGAGGAAAAGGTTATTTTGGCAAAGATACAGGAGTGGGTTGCCAGTACCTTCTCCAGTGAAGTGTGATTTGTCTGACCTCTCTGCTATGATCTGTATATAGTATAGCTCACAGCTTCATTGAGGCACACAAGCCCATTCACCATGGTCATTTAAATGATAACAAATAAGGAACATTGTAATGTACTATCACATATCATTGTGGATCTAGCATTGTTACAGTTCAGTGCCCATTACTACCTAATTAAATCTTAGTACATGGTGTGATGATCAGTGAAACGTACAACCACATTAATCTTTAGTACATCCTGACCCATGTGTCCTGCCAGAGGTAGAGCTAGTGAATGGATAATCCAGGTGCAAAATAATTTGTGGGCCTCCATGCAACTTTTCTAATCAAAGTAGATGCCTGTTGTCAGGTTGTTCAGTCGTCTCCGACTCTCCGTGACCACATGGACCACAACTAGCCAAGCACAATAGCTATGTCTCTTGTAGTGCTTATCTATAAGGTTCTCTTGGCAAAAATATGGAGTAGGTTGCCAGTTCCGTCTGACCTGCCCATCTTGGGTGACCCTACAAGGTATAGATCACAACTTCATTGAGGTACACAAGCCCCTTCACCACGACAAGGTAGCGACCCAGAAGGTAGAGGTCCATAAAAAGCCAAATGTATGTAGGTGGTCTGATTACATATATATAACATAATCATATGCCCTTCTCTTAATGAGTCCCCCATTACTCCAGGCTGAGGGCCCCTTATCCTGTTATTGGCAATGGGCCCCAAATTGGGACGGCGGCAGATCCGCCCTGTGTCCTGCTTAATTACTGGCTATGGCCCACATACAAATATGACAAAGGAGCCCGTACTGAGCCTTATTTGATCCTGTAAGGTTCCCACTCTTCTTGCAGCTCCGATATTCTTCTTTAATTGCCACTCCTCCATCTCTGGTCCCATTGCAAACACAGTGAGGAGTGATCACGAAAGCGCCTCATTAATGCTAAAAATACAATAGCTGCCTGAACGCTGACAACTCACTTCCAGTGAAAAGGTAGCAGACAAAAAAAAACTTTTATCAGGTAAAAATGACTCATCTAAAACCCAGTAATCCAGAATCACTTAGCTTATAGCACTATATAAAATAATCAATTGCAAAAGTTTAATGATGATTTGCCTTTAAGTGTGAAGAAGCTGCAGCACTGTGCAGGGAATCTTTATTTTATACACTGCTCTGATAAGTCTGCTTTCGTCGCCGAGTTAATTTGCTGTGATGATTAATGGTGAAGCAAATAACAGAACTGTATACTGTTTTGGCTGTGCTGGTGCAAGACTTGCTAATGATACATGAATAGTGCAAGCAAACGACCATCAGAATGGGTACTGCTGGCTCAATAAAGGATCAGGTTGTATATTTACTTGTATACATGTGAAAAGTATTTGTTTTTCTTCTAAATTATGCCCACCCTGATTTCCGACCTGTGCTGCAGAGGCCATAAAATCAATAGATCGGATTATTTCTTCTCCTGCGTTAGGATGCCAAAGAGATTCATGCTGCCAGCTTGTACCTGCATGTAGTACCAATGGAAAGTAGGATCAAAATGGTTAAAGGGTCCCAACAGGAAGCTGATTTAATTTTAAAGAGCATTAAAAACTGGTTATACATTATTGTTGTGTTGTTCAGTTGTGTCTGACTCTTTGTGACCTCATGAACTGGAACACACCAGGAACATTTTTATGTCTTTGGTCATACTGATTTACTTGGTTTTCATGGCAGAGATAATAGAGCATGTCGCCAGTTCCTTCCCCAGTGGGCTACAGCATACAGCTCCTGGTAGTTCTGGGTGGTCTCCAATTAAGGCCCATCCCTGCTTGGCTTCAGGGTGTTGCGACCTCTTGTTTCCTGACTCAAGTTGAAGTACTGAATCCTAACAACTGGACCACCAGGAAACCCCTATACATTATACAAGCCTTTTTTCTCTACAGTAAATAATTCCTGAAATATTTAGAATTGATTTTGCAGCTCTTGTATGCTAATGTGCGGCTCAGTACACTCAGAATACTTGACAAGAGTTAGAGAGGGGTCTAACTGCTAGACAACATTGCAGGTCTTTATTTTGGCTGCAACAGAGACCGACAAGCACAACTACGGTACATCAATGTAGCTAATTAATATGAACGAGCCTCTCATTTGCATATAAATACAGCTGCAACAACAGGGAATTTCCCAGGATTGATTAGAAAAATAGGATAACACAACATATTTCCATTTCTTAGGCTCTTTAAGAATAACCTAAAAAAGAAACTTGATTTTTGGGTGACAAATCTTTGCTTGTGCATGCTCTCTGCAGCTCACAAAGTCTCAGACTCTGCTGTACCTGTTGTGCTGTGTCTCATACAAACCAATTAGTGACCATATCTCAGCAACATGCAGTTAAGATGTGGTCCCTGGCATGCAAAGACACTACACTGCACATACAGCCATACAGAGTCTGTGTCTGTATATGCTGTGGTGGGCAGACCCATACAGGGACTATTTGTTTGATTGTAGGCAGTACAAACAGAGCTTATAAGCACTTCACATGGCAATGGTATGTCATATACCTTTTAAAATCCAGGATCCTTCCATATCCCTTTAAATATATTTGTGGTATAAGGCAGTAATTTGTGAAGCGGGTTCCCACATCTGATGCCTACCCTGGAAATGTTAGCACAGATTCATTCTGTATACGTCCCGTGGTAATAAACTTTCATTCTTTGATAGTTTAAATTGTTTGTGTTAGGTTACCAGCATATTTATGTACAAGAATCCAACTTATGTTTATGATTGATATAAATACTACCTTAGCTGTGGCAGATTAATTGGAAATCCTTGGCAGATAAACAAGAACATTTTGATCTTTATTATTGTATTTTTCTCTTCCTGATATTAGTCTCTTCTTCCCAACATGAGTATGTCTTAGTGTAACAGTATTCGTCAGGTCCCTTGAGTGCTCTCAGATTCTTCAGAACCAGACTGGAGAGGAAATCCTAATTACATCTCGATTACAACTAGTCAAACACTTGTCTAATAAAGGGTCAGATGTAGATGCTGAGTGGATGTTCACCCCTGTCATGGCAATGGGAAGGATTCAAAATGCAGCGCCATGTTAAGACTATGGCGTGTTCTTCTAGATTGGTTACACACACAAACATCCAACAATTTAAATTAATATTAAATCAACCTACATGTCTCAAGTTTTTCCCACTGAATTTCTCAGTTAACAGAGTTCTTGTTATCACTAAGGATTCTGGGTAGTGATATGCAAATGTGGCTCAAAGTGTAATTAACATGGGAAAATGTTAAGTGTATGTGTGCTGCTCCCAGACAGCCTTGGATGACGTACAGTACCAGAAACCCACTCACACACAGCGCTATACCTCCAAGGCTATGTTCTGAAGGCCATATGACAGCAGCGAACACGTACCTAAAAGGATCCTTTGTTAAATGGGGGAGCAGGAAACAGTAATACATTTTAAACCTCATTTGAGGAATTTAGGAAGTGGTCTACTGGAGATATGTAAGTGCACTTCTTTCTTTACTGTCTACAGTGAGTGTGTGTTTGTGTAGTGGTGGTGGGGGACAATCAACTCTTTAGTCACCATAGCATCCTTTGGGTCTGGTGTAAATTTGTTGATACTTTTAGAATGATCCTTGACTGGTATATTGGTTACGTGACAACTTTAGGCAATCATATGTCAGATATACATTGAGTAAACCATGACCGATCTTCATGGTTCACTTGTATATGTCACAACTTTCCCACTTTTGGAGGGACAGTCTCAATTTTAGGATAAAATACCCCTTTCCATCCAACCCTCCAAATGTCTCTCTTTTTTGAAGGGATCATTTCACATTTGAAGACAAATTAGGTCTATTCCAGCCTGACTAAGCCGGTTTCTTTCCATTTTTTTTCTTCCATGAGGAAGAGATATTCTGTATTTTCTGAAATATATATATATGTGTGTTTTCAGAACATTGTACAGATATTAGGCATATACGCTGTGTATCTCTAATATATAGACAATGCTCAAGCTACTACCATTGGTAGGTAATAAAAATATGTCCTTCTTTAGTAACTTGAATTGAGCTTTTCAAGAGATTGCTAGATCACCAACACTACTGTCCAACAAAGGGTCTAGCAGATAAATACTTCTTAGTCTATCTTCTAGTGAATATCACATATTGAAAAACACTTCTACTACTCATATAGGTGAAATCCCATTAGGCTAGGGTCAAGCTCTTAAACTGTCTGAATGCAAGAGCCGTGTGTACACATTTAGAGTCTGGGGTCCTCTCTTCTATGATTGAGAAAAAAAAAGGTGCTGTTGGATGACCATTATTCAAGAAGAAGAGGGTTGTGTGATGTTTAATCTCTTAATACCTTCCTCCATCGCGCACAAAAATATTTGTGTTTATGGTAGTGTTTTGCGTGTTTAGGGACCTTTAGCCTCGTTTTCGTTTTGTTCGGCGGCCATTTTTTCTCTCGCTTAGGTGATTTTTCGGGTCTCTAAACTCCGAAATTTGTGGTTAAATGGAGGTGTAGCTTCACTTGCAGAGGTCCTGGGTGCCCCCCTTGCTGTGAGTTGTTGCTGTTTTTATGTGTTTGTTGTTTGTATTTGTTGTGTTTCTAATGTTTTTGGGGTTGCGCGGGTTGCATCCTTGTTTTCTAACCTCGTAGTTGTTTTTCGGCAAATACGTAGATGTTTAATGGTATTTTGCGTCTTTAGACTGCTGTAGCCTCGTTTTCGTTTTTTTCGGCGGACATTTTTTCTCTCGCTTAGATAATTTTTTTGTGTCTAAACTCTTTTAATTTGAGTTAAATTGAGGTGTAACTTTAGTTTTCGAGGTCTTGGCTGCTCCCTCTTCCTGTAAGTAAGCTTTTTATGTATTTGTTGTGTGTATTTGTTGTATTTTTAATGTTTTCATGTGCTTGTGTTGCGGGCGATTTTTGCGAGGTCGTAATGGGTCGTAACGTGTCTCGTATTTTGTTTGCTTTATGACGTAAAGTTTGCGAGGGTCGCAGTTGCTGGCAAGGAGCGCCTTTGGCACTCCTTGCCAGCAACTGCGTCCCTCGGTTTGCGAGGGCCGCAGCTCGCTATGCGAGCCTGCAATCGTTAGCAACAACTAGCTCACAACTATATATGTGATTCGCTTTAAAAAGAGTGGATGTTCTCCTCTATTAATCTGTTGGTTCCTTATTGTCTTGAATTGAGTACAAACACAAACAAGTTCTTAGTTAATGCTCTTGTCCATCCAGTTGGTAGCTATGCCACTTGGTTCCAGATGGGCTTCCAGATGAGGCAAAGTTAAGTAATGTGCTGACATTAGAATTGGCATTACTATGAGGATGGGGTAGTGGGAATTATTGTGGCAATGTCTCTGCACCTTTCCCTTGGGGGCTTCTACTGAGATCTGAAGACATAATGATTGCTACTATTGTGTCTCCTTGGTAAACGCCAACGCTAGTGTCAGCACGGTACAATGTCACCTCTTTAATTTTAATTTGTGATGAAATAATTTCAACTTTTAAACTAATAATTAGAAAGGCTGCATTTAACCTTTGCTTCACGTCTTCCTTGCTTCGTGTTACATATATAATCGTACCATGACTTGAGAGAGCCTGCACATAACCAAATGTAGACAGCAGGCATGTGGTATAAAGGAGGAGAGAGAAGATATGGAAATACTATCCTGGGATGGCATCCGTGAGAACCCAACCACAGACTTAAAGGGCAAGTTCTAAATAAAATGAAGTTTATATTATATTAAAGAGCAATCCTATAGAAGCTTAGCTATCTGTGTAAAACTTGCTTGGGTTGCCAATTATTCCTCCATGTTTGTGGATAGCAAAAGCTGCCATTTTAATATTAATTAGCCACCTCAGGAGCCAGTCAGACTGGCACTGACTTCTAAGCTGTGACAGTTACATTTATGTTCTAGACTCTCCAACACTTTTGGCACTGGTAATACCGTATTGGTCCGAATATAAGCTGCACCTTTTTTCCGTTTTTTGAGCTTGCGAGTTACGGGTGCGGCTTATATTCGCGACCGTAAAAAAAATCATTGCCGATTTGCAAACTTTGCTTGTAACGTGTGCGACTTCTATTCGCGAATGCAAAATTACTGCCGATTTGCGCGATTGCGAGTTAAGGGCGCTTTAGACTGCGGTATTGAATAGCGATTTACGGTTTTAGTGATTCTAACATCCTGTAAAGCCTGTAACCTGCAAAAATAGCTACAGCGCTAATTAGAAAGCCTATTTCTTGCAATGGCTGTTCACTTTAAGAGTCTTTTTCTCTCCAATTTTACGGGTGCGGCTTATATTTGAGTACTATCTTTGTTCTATTTTTCCCCCTTGAACTTTACGGGTTCGGCTTATATGCGGTGCGGCTTATCTTCGGACCAATACGGTACATGGCCAGTGGTAAAACATATATTTAAACTTCTATACATGAACTATTTCCTATAAGAGCAACTTGTGTTTAGGTGAAACTTCCCCTTTAACACAAGAAATGAGGACTGGGGGTCAAACCCAGTATGTAAGTCTCCTATCTAGGTCAACTTCAAGGCGGATTTTAAACATTTTTAATGCACATTTTTTTAAGTATAAAACTTCCCTCTATTTATTAAAATTATGAATTAATACTGAAAGTTTTGCTTTTACTTGTCCTTTTAAGTCTTGGAACATTTACATTTTGCTTTACCTGATCTTATTACTGAATGTTGGCTGAGAAAGTAAGATATAAAATATTTCTTTATTGCTAAATGAGGATTCATCTTTCTGGACCTGTAATTGAAGTCACAAGGCAGTTAATTCTAGTCAGGCTTTTCTTGCCATGTAAACAGGCTGGGCCCGATCTCCATGGCAACCCTCTCGATCACGTGTTGCCCAAGTACCACTTGTGTTTGATAAAGAAGGGTTTGTGTGGGAAGGACAAATGCAAGACCACATTAACACTCTCACTGCTGCATATATTTTAAGTGGTCAAAGAGCGGAACTTATATTCTTGAAAAATGATGCACTATTCGGTAGTGTTACCGCCATGCTGTACAAGGTGTATGCTGTGTTTTAGTGATACCCACACTTAATATGTGCACAATGGCCCGTACAGACATATATTATTTACAACCGACACTCCAGGCTCCTCTTCTTCTCATGGACTTTGAGGGAAAGCAACAAAACAAACCAAAGTAGGATATGATCTGGGCTACAAAAAAATGTGGAACTTTATTTCAAATGAGGGCCTTTTGTTGGTTGAGAGAGAATCTTCCTGTTTTGTCCCCGCCAACAGTGGCGGTGCAGCTAGTGTGCCTAGGGTGAGGGCTAGAGTTAGAAATAGGAATCAAAGTTAGGATAAGTGGCAGATGATAAAGCTGTACATAGTAAAGTAATGGCCTGCGGCCATTACCCTAACCCTGAACCCTAAACCATAAACTTTAACCCTAACGCTAAACCCTACCTCTAGAGAATTTTCCTGTTTTGTCCCCGCCAACAGTGGCGGTGCAGCTAGTGTTCCTAGGGTGAGGGCTAGAGTTAGGGTTAGGAATCAAAGTTAGGATAAGTGGCAGATGATAAAGCTGTACATAGTAAAGTAATGGCGTGCGGCCATTACCCTAACCCTAAACCATAAACTTTAACCCTAACACTTAACCCTACCTCTAGAGAATTTTCCTGTTTTGTCCCCGCCAACAGTGGCGCTGCAGCTAGTGTTCCTAGGGTGAGGGCTAGAGTTAGGGTTAGGAATCAAAGTTAGGATAAGTGGCAGATGATAAAGCTGTACATAGTAAAGTAATTGCGTGCGGCCATTACCCTAACCCTGTACCCTAAATCATAAACTTTTACCCTAACGCTAAACCCTACCTCTAGAGAATTTTCCTGTTTTGTCCCCGCCAACAGTGGCGGTGCAGCTAGTGTTCCTAGGGTGAGGGCTAGTGTTAGGGTTAGGAATCAAAGTTAGGATAAGTGGCAGATGATAAAGCTGTACATAGTAAAGTAATGGCGTGCTGCCATTACCCTAACCCTGAACCCTAAACCTAAACCATAAACTTTAACCCTAACGCTAAACCCTACCTCTAGCCCTGAACCCTAACTCTAACCCTAAACTTAACCCTAACTCTAAGAACACATTGAATAAAGTTGTGGCGTGGGCAAAACAGGAAAGGACCAAGACTGTTATTCCAAAAGAGTATGATGCTCATGGTGAAGTATATCTTAAAAGTTATTTGGTATAACACAAATTATACTCACAAAATGATCAGTGGCTTTGTATCAATCATATATCAAACTTACAGGTGACACACTAGAGCTTCAGCAGAGGTTCCTTACATTGATAATACAATTAGGGTAATATCACTGCAGGGTCTTAAGGATCTAAAAACAAATATACTAAAAATAATGGCGGTTAATATCTATAGTTATCCTGTGCCCTGAAACGGATAAGGAGCAGCATGTAGCATTAGATGTATATTATGTGGGAAATATAATGTCTGATATACTACTGAATATTACTGAATAATTAAACAACTGTCAGATAATTTCAATGGCTTCCAGAAAAACAATGAGTCATGTGTCAGGAGGGAGGTGGAGCCAGACCCAGCACACCAGGCAGGTAACATTTTTCTTAAAACCATTTTATTTAGTTAACTTTCTTGTTGGATTTATAAACACACATTTATGGAACTAACAAGTGGTGAACTAGATACTCATGGGCCTTTATCATTGATTTACTCTAGTGCTTTAATGTTTTATAGTTAATAGTTGCAACCTCTCCTTGTTTAAAACTGACTGGTTGAGTTGCAATGCTTCCACCTCCAAGATGGAGCACAAAACAGGAAGTGATCTTTCTCTGCACTTCCTGGCCAAACTGCATCTGCAAAGTAATCTAGTATCTGATGTACATATTGCATTGTCATGTTTGATCCTGGATTTTGACCTTGACTTCTTTGCATTAAACCCTGACTTTCTTGACTACTGTTCACCTCTGACCCTGAACAAGTTCAATCCTGTTCTGCATGTCAAATTCAGAGCTTGGATCAATAGGATTAGTCAGTACTCTACATATTTCTCAGGCACGTTGGTCCACTAGTATTATAGTCCCCCTTGAGCAGTGCAGTGCTATTAGATGTACATAATATGAGCAGCGCAGGCTTATATTAGGCCTATACTGTTAAGTATAGTGAACTTTTACCATCTGTAATAGATCATAGGGCAGAAGTATTGTATCAAATTATAGTAAGATATTTGTCCTTACAATAAACTAATTCTGAAACTATATAGTCTGTATATAACTAGTTCAGTGGGGGGTTTCTACATATGTATTACTTGAGCAGTGCAGTTTAACTAGATGTATATTACTGGAGCATTGCAGGGTAATTAGATGCATACTACTGGAGCAGTGCAGGGTAATTAGAAGTATATTACCGGAGCAGTGAAGGGCAACTAGATGTATACTACTGGAGCAGTGCAGGATAACTAGATGCATATTACTGGAGCAGTGCAGGATAACTAGATGCATACTACTGGAGCAGTGCAGGGTAATTAGATGCATACTACTGGAGCAGTGCATGGTAACTAGATGCACATTACTGGAGCAGTGCAGGATAATTAGAAGTATATTACCGGAGCAGTGAAGGGCAACTAGATTTATACTACTGGAGCAGTGCAGGGTAACTAGATGCATATTACTGGAGCAGTGCAGGGTAATTAGATGCATATTACTGGAGCAGTGCAGGGTAATTAGATGCATATTACTGGAGCAGTGCATGGTAATTAGAAGTATATTACTGGAGCAGTGCAGGGTAATTAGATGCATATTACTGGAGCAGTGCAGGGTAATTAGATGCATATTACTGGAGCAGTGCAGGGCAATTAGAAGTATATTACCGGAGCAGTGAAGGGCAACTAGATTTATACTACTGGAGCAGTGCAGGGTAACTAGATGCATATTACTGGAGCAGTGCAGGGTAATTAGATGCATATTACTGGAGCAGTGCAGGGCAATTAGAAGTATATTACCGGAGCAGTGAAGGGCAACTAGATTTATACTACTGGAGCAGTGCAGGGTAACTAGATGCATATTACTGGAGCAGTGCAGGGTAATTAGATGCATATTACTGGAGCAGTGCAGGGTAATTAGATGTATATTACTGAAGCAGTGCAGGGTAATTAGATGTATATTCCTGGAGCAGTGAAGGGTAACTAGATGGATATTATTGGAGCAGTGCAGGTAATTAGATGGATATTATTGGAGCAGTGCAGGTAATTAGATGTATTTTATTGGAGCAGTGCAGGGTAACTAGATACACATTACTGGAGCAGTGCAGGGTAATTAGATGTATATTATTGGAGCAGTGCAGGGTAACTAGATACATATTATTGGAGCAGTGCAGGGTAATTAGATGAATATTGTTGGAGCAGTGCAGGGATATACAGTGCCTTGCAAAAGTATTCACACCTTGACTTTTTACCTATTTTGTTACATGACAATGCCATTCCTTAAATTCAATGTTTTGTTAATCTGAATTTTATGTGATGGATCAGAACACGATAGTCTAAGTTGGTGAAGTGAAATGAGAAAAATATATACATAAAAATTTTTTTAGAAGTAGAAAACAGTGTGCGTATGTATTCACCTCCTTTGTTCTGAAGGTAATTGGCTGCACCAGAGCTTTTTATGGGCTTCATGAGTCACATAATTAGTGAAATTATGTCCACCTGTGTGCAATCTAAGTGTCACATGATCTGTCATTACATATACACACCTTTGATTGAAAGGCCCCAGAGACTACAACACCTAAGCAAGAGGCACCACTAACCAAACGCTGCCATGAAGACCAAGGAACTCTCTAAACAAGTAAGGGACAATGTTGTTGAGAAGTACAAGTGAGGGTTTGGTTATAAAAAAATATCCAAATCTTTGATGATCCCCAGGAGCCCCATCAAATCTATCATGACCAAATGGAAAGAACATGGCACAACAGCAAACCTGCCAAGAGACGGCCGCCCACCAAAACTCACGGACCGGGCAAGGAAGGCATTAATCAGAGAGGCAGCACAGAGACCTAAGGTAACCCTGGAGGAGCTGCAGAGTTCCACGGCAGAGACTGGAGTATCTGTACATAGGACGACAATAAGCCGTACGCTCCATAGAGTTGGGCTTTATGGCAGAGTGGCCAGAAGAAAGCCAATACTTTCAGCAAAAAGCAAAATGGCACATTTTAATTTTTGCGAAAAGGCATGTGGGAGACTCCCAAAATGTATGGAGGAAGGTGCTCTGGTCTGATGAGACTAAAATGTAACTTTTCGGCCATCAAAGAAAACGCTATGTCTGGCGCAAACCCAACACATCACATCACCCAAAGAACACCATCCCCACAGTGAAACATGGTGGTGGCAGCATCATGCTGTGGGGTTGTTTTTCAGCAGTGGCACTGGGAAACTGGTCAGAGTTGAGGGAAAGATGGATGGTGCTAAATACAGGGATATTCTTGAGCAAAACCTGTACCACTCTGTGCGTGATTTGAGGCTAGGACGGAGGTTCACCTTCCAGCAGGACAATGACCCCAAACACACTGCTAAAGCAACACTAGAATGGTTTAAGGGGAAACATGTAAATGTGTTGGAATGGCCCAGTCAAAGCCCAGACCTCAATCCAATAGAAAATCTGTGGTCAGACTTAAAGATTGCTGTTCACAAGCGCAAACCATCCAACTTGAAGGAGCTGGAGCAGTTTTGCAAGGAGGAATGGGCAAAAATCCCTGTGGTAAGATGTGGCAAGCTCATAGAGACTTATCCAAAGAAACTTGGAGCTGTGATTACCGCAAAAGGTTGCTCTACAAAGTATTGACTTTATGGGGTTGTTATTTTGTCCTATTTGTTGTCTGCTTCACAATAATAATAAAGAAAACATCTTCAAAGTTGTGGGCATGTTTGGTAAATTAAATGATGCAAATCCTCAAACAATCCATGTTAATTCCAGGTTGTGAGGGACCAAAACACGAAAAATGCCAAGGGCGGGGTGAATACTTTTGCAAGGCACTGTATTAGTTACACATTAGTAGTGCAGTGCACATCATTTGATGCTAATTTCTGGAGAACAGCAGGTTAACTGTATATAGCTGTATATTAGTAGAGTGGTTCAGGTAATTAGATTTATATTTCTGGAGCAGTATAGAGTAATTAGATGTATATTATTGCAGCAGTTGTATATCAGTAGTGCAGTGCACGTAATTTGATGCACATTACTAGAGCAGTGCAGGGTATTTAGATGTATATAACTGGAGCAGTGCAGGGTAACTAAATATATTTTACTGCAGCAGAGGTATGTTACTAAAGCAGCCCCGGAATAATTATACGTAAACTGGAACGGTACAGGGGGTAATAAGCGATACATTAGAGCAGTGCAACGGTAATTAGATAAGTATTACTGTAGCAGTGCAGGGGGTAATCAGATGACGGGAACTGGATTATTTCAGGGAGTAATTACTGTAGATGTATATTAATATAGCACTGCCAGGGGGTAACTGTATGTATATCACTGGAGCAATGCAGGAGGTAATCCGATAAGATACTAGAGCTATGTAGGGGGTAATTATATATATATTACCAGATCAGTGCAGGGGGTAATCTGACATGTGCTACTGGAGCAGTGCAGGGTGATATATATATATATATATATATATATATATATATTCCCGGAGCAGCACATGGAGTAACCCGATTTATATGACTGGAGCAGTGCAGGGGTAATTAGATGAATTTTACTTGAGCAGTGCAGGGGGTAATCAGATATGTGTTATTGGAGCAGTGCAGGAGGTATCATTATGCACGGCTGTCACATTATAACACAATAATAATACAGTAATAGCAGGTTTTTGGCTGGCCCTGATGCTCCTGTATCAAACATTTGGAGAGTTTGCAGAATGCCGCAGCTCCCTCCTCCCTGGAGGGGAAAGCCGTTCTCTGCTCCTCATCTTTATTCCCCTCACATCCCTGCAGCTCTGTGCTCTGCTGTGTAGCTCCCTCCGTCACTGCTCCCGGCCCGTCTCCTGTCTGAGACACACAACCCTTCATACTGCCAAATACTAATCTCTGCCTGTCTACCCGATGCCTCTTCTGATGCCCCTAGGAACCTTCTGTAGCCATCAAACTCTTTCTAACCCTGATACCCCCCAATCCCTATATCTCATCTCTTTTACACAATTCCCTTGACATCAGCCTGTCTTTCTCACTGCATTTCTTTCCCTACCTCTGAAGGTGCTCTTTCCAAAATCTTATACTTTACTGTATATTAATCTGCCTTGGACTCATACGCTGGGGTATTATACCTAGAATCGTCCATTTCTAGTACACCAACATATTCTGTAGCGTTAAGTCCAGTCGATTCAGTGAATAGATAAGATAAGCATGACGTATACATACTGATACTGAGGGTGCAGAGGGCCATGCTCTAGTAGGAGCTTACAATCTAAACAGGTTAGAGGCATTAGAACCAAAAGGGGAGGGGGTTTCTTGTTGGGAAAGTGTGGCAGCAGGAGGTGTGAATAGCTGATATTAGCAAAACATTTAACCTGTGAGAGTCTATCAGAGCAGGGTAGAGAATCCCACTGGATGAGAGGAGCAGAGTATTGGAGATGAGCGAGTGAAGTGGTGGTCATATGCTGTGGGCAGAGTCGAGGGGGCAACTGGGGGAGTATCTGGAGAGTAGATCTGATATGTAGGAGGGTGCAGTGTCGTTGGGGGGTTTGTTGGTTAGTGTCAATGATTTGAACTTACTTTTGCCAAGTGAAAGGCTTCAAAGAGTAAGGAAGTATATGAGATATGACAGGTGAGGTACATGATCCTAGCAGAGACATTTAAGATGGATTGGAGCTTGGAGAGTAAAGTAAGGGGCAGGCTGATGGATGGTGAGCTGCAATAATCTATGCAGGGCACGCAACATTGTCAGTTCAGTCTAAGATATATTGGGTTCCTTCACCTTCTCCTCATTAAAGAACCACTGTGGTCCTCTATTTAAAATATTTATTACCTTTCAAATGCAATTATGCTACTGCTGGATCTACCATTTTGGTTTCTGCGTATCAATTTCCCGAGGTAGAATTTGGAAAGTTTGCCTGGAGAGGAAATTACTTTCTCAGTTGCTTTCCTTTTCCTTCTAACTTTGCATACCCTCCTACCTAATGAAACTTCACTTTCTTCCTGACCCTTGCTATTTGTTATCTGCCTCTTCCATCCCCTTTAGATTGTAAGTAGAGAGTTTTCAATCTTGTAGAGTGCTTTGGGAAAAAGCACTTTCTACAAAGATTCTAAGCTCAAAACAGGGCCCTCCACTTTTTGCAGTTTGTTAAAATGTATATTTTTCCTTGTTCATTTCCTCTGTATAGCACTACGGAATATGTTGGCGCGTTACAAATAAAAGTAATAATAATAATAATAATATGTTCACAATGGGAATGTGGCAGCTACAACTGCTAATGTAAAACGAATTCGTTTACAAGGCCACACAGACAGAACCAAGTCAGAAAAGGAAATGGTATACCGCAGTAAAGCATAATAAATGTAAAAACTGAATATATCAGTGTAGCCGGGGTTAAGTGTAGCCCTGGCTAAATGTGGCTATCAATATAACTGATCCAGTGATTAATCCTACTTTGCTCACGCAAGGATATCCCTAAACCCTGGCATGTCTTTGGCCACAGAGGACAGAAGCTGAAAACCACTGGTCTAAATAATTGAATGTGTCTGTCGCTAGCCAAAATCAGCTCATCTCTTATATTTTTGGCTCTGTACATTGCTAGGACTCTAAATCTGCTGCTCCCCAGTATAAAACTGCAAGATTATTTTGTGCCGATTTGCTTATTTTTTTTAATTCTTTTTGTAATTTAAAAAACAAGCTAAAGACAACTTTTAAGTATCTGCTACTACCAACCATCTAATTTTATGAATATTTCAATTCATGAGAACATGGGAAGACAGCTGAGGTACTTAGGCCCTCATTCAATTGCAATTTGGCCAATTGAATAGGGCTCTAAATAAGCACATAACATATTTTTTTAAAGAAGTTTTTAGTTAGTAAGCATCTATCCAAAAGCAAGATTTTCACTAACTAAAAACTTCTTTAAAAATATATGCTATGTGCTTATTTAGAGCCCTATTCAATTGGCCAAATCACAATTGAATGAGGCCCTAAGTCAGCTTGGCACAGAGACTGAGCTCAATATTTTTAATATTTTTTTGGGCCAATATGGGTCAATAGATCCACAGCCTACACAAGAACAAAGTGATACCGAGGACATACTGAAGAAGTGCCATGATTTCCCCATGCTTGAGGAACATACATGTGTAAAATGGCACATGTGTATTAAGATGTCAAAATATGGAATATAAACTATAGTTTTGGGTATCACTTTGAAAAATGACATTTTAGAGCTAGAAAAAGCTCATAGAAAGGCTACAAAATAGGGAAATGAGCACTATCAGAAGAGGAACCACATTAGACTTATTTACTATAATAAAAAGAAGGTGAGAAGTAACAGGATTACGCTATATAAATACAGAAGATAATTTATTTTATTTTAGGAAAACTTTATTTTTAGAAATTAAAAATCGAAAAAATAAGCCGTAAAGGGAAGTAAAAAATAATTATAAATTTAAATAAATTAAATTTTACGGCGTATTTTTTTATTTTTAAATTCAAAAAAATAAATTTTTCCTATAATAAAATAAATTATCTTCTGATATTGAGGTGTTAAGCACCAGTCGAGACTAAGTTTATCTATATAAATACATCCATTGTCAATATAGATCATTCTCAGGTGGGCTTTGTATACCAAGATGTTTACAACAAGTCATCCAATGAGATTAGTCTAATAGAGGAAAATGGTTCTCCACTGTAATGGAAGTCATACTGTGGAACTCACTACCAGCTTTGGTAGGAAATTCAATAGATAACTTTGCCTACCTTGTAATTTAAAGGAACGCTCCAAAACTGTCAATGCAACTAAGAGCACAATTAAGTAGAAAAAAGTCACAAAGCAAGTTTTTAATTAGAAAAAAGTAATGCTGATGAAATAAATGTTGTGGATGCCTCTTGCATTGGTAGAACCCATGATACATAGATGGGCATTGCGCGTGTGAGATATATAGTTGCATTTCCTAAAGCAAGGAGTCTGCTTCTGGGCCAGAAAGGGGGAAGGGATGTGGTGTCTCCATTGCTGTCTTCTAATACATTCCATCTGTAAGTATATGTTTCATGTCAAGTAGGTGGAAACCATGAAGCACATTGGCACACAGTGAATTGCTCTTTGCACTTTTATATGACAGGTACTTGACTTTACCCATCTGGCCTTTGATGAAGAAGACTCAGTAGAAGCTTTGGAAGTTGAAACATGACAGATAAGAGGAAGTCCTCACAAAAACAACCATGCCTGTCTATAACTTAAAGGTAATTTTTACTTGTTTAACCTTCTAAAAACAGTTTATTATTAATTATAGCTCTTTAAAATAGAGCACTGACTCATGGGACTGCATTGTGCCTATAAATGGGACTATGTAATTGCTGTTGTGTATATCTTCATTTCACATGCATCGGATCAGCCACAACACTATGTGCACACAGTTTGCAGACAGCACACAGTGCAGTGTGTACAGGGAGCGCGGGCTGCCTACACCTAGCTTAGGGCTCTTTCTCTGGTTCTCATTTTCTGCCTGGCTGCTTCTCACTACCCCTGAGATATAAGATGCAGTCAGAGAAGCACACACCAGCAGAGCTGATAACCTGTACGTGTGTGCCACAAACCATACCCTGCGTGTGTGTCACTGCACACTACATCTCCATGCCCACACATACACAACACACTAATTATTCATATGCTGTCCAAGCTCAATCACAGTCAGACCTCTCATTTCATATTCCACTGACTGCTGAACCATAAACAGGAATACTCTGAACCTTAACCATTTGGCAAAGACATTTGCATTTACATATGACCATAGGTCAGATCTTGAGATTACAGCACAGCAATTGTTCCATGTAGTATGGGTACTCAAACTGTGCCAGTGGCAGAGGGGCCCGGTGGAAAATAATTTGGGACCCCCTTGCAACATCTCTATACAAGTAAGATACCTGTGGAGGTCAATAAAAACAACTAACAATATATGTTGGCGGTGATAAAAACATATCACTGATCAGATCTTCTTTCTATAAAAAGACTTATCTGTCCCTCTCCTATAATAAATTAAGATATTTCCTGTATTTCATGTAGCAGACAGCCCATGCCGTGATATGGGCAGGGCCGGATCTACCCCTTTGGAGCCCCTAGGCAGTGAAGTGGAGGAGCCCCTGAGAGTGAGTATGCAAGGTATGCACAGACCCATTTTTATCTTTTCTGTGTGTGTAACGCTCTTGTTTTAGGAACTTATCCCTTAGTAGGCAGTCTATGAACTGCAGCTTATTTAAGCCAGGAACTATTTTTCATCCCAGGGAAGCGCCCCTAGGCATTTCATGTTATACAATTTTATTGTAATTTATTATATTTTATTTTATTATAAATAATTGCACAACAGTCTCAAGCCCGCAAATTGGCAGGAAATTACATTTTTTATTTTATTTTGGGGTTAAATCGATCTCGGGTATCAATGAGTTAATACATATCAGGCCACCCACATGGACTAGCACAATATTGGCATTCAATTTCATAATGCTGTATTTTGCAGGTTTGCGAGTCTGATCTCCTATCGGACCCCCAAACCTAATTGATTGACACGTAACCTCCGTGTTTTACTGTGTGTGTAACTCTCTTGTTCTAGGTACTTATCCCTTAGTAGGCAGTCTATGAACTGCAGCATATTTAAGCCAGGAACTTTTTTTTTTTTTTTTTATGGCGCCCATCCCAGGGAAGCGCCCCTAGGCGTTTTATGTTATACAATTTTTATTCTACTTTTATTGTAATTTATTATATTTTATTTTATTATATCTGTGTTATTAAAAGGGTAAATGTTCTTATAATAAGCCTTACAATATTATTAGCCAGTTCCCTACAGCACTATACTTGGGTTTAAAATTCTTTGCAGTGTGCATGTGGGAAAGGGGGGGGGGGGTATCAAATGCTCTTATGTGCTATATACTTAAGGTTTAAAAAACAAATCATAAACATACAAAAGTAACCCGTGGTCTATAAAGATGCTGCACACATACTAGGAAGGGTGGATTGATAATTGCCTGACAAAGGGCCTAAACACCATTGGGAGAATGGCGCCTAGGCGACTAGGTGTAAAACATGGGAATCGTTTTTGTGCCAAATGTAACCTTCTGCTCTATCCCTCTATTGATGTATATGGGACAAACTACCAAGAGACTGTGACCTGGTGACTATATGGAAACATGGGAATTCTACATGTAACATGTTATATTTTTTGTATTATGTTTGCATTGGTATATATGGGATTGAACTTCCACCGTGTGGATAGCCTAGTATGGGACATTTTATGCTCTTTACATTTTTTATACAGTGTTACCTATTTTATACTTACTTGTACTCAGTTCTCCTTATCACAAGCGCTACAGTGTCTATACTAACATAAAAGTGTATAGTAATTTATGGTCTTGCTATATATAAACAGCTCATTTATTTAAAGAAACAAAATATTCCATATGTTACAGAAAAATGCCATGTATTATATGGGGAAGTGTTCATACTATATTAGAGTTTGGTTCTCTGTGTTAAATATGTATGGTGTTTATATAATCCAATTTATATATTTCTGTTTCTTAATATGTCTAGTAATGGTCTGAGTGTTGATATGACACCATGTGAAACAGCATGTTCTATACATGAGCAAACTATTACATTCTAACTTCAAATCATGACCTCTTGTCCTTGCATTTCTCTTTTTTGGGAAGATAATTCTCCTCTTGAACTTTATTATAATCCTTTGATATATTTGAAGGTTTCTATCATATCACCCATCACCCATCTGTCCTTTAAACATACAATTTAAGGCCCATAAGTCTTTCCTTGGAAATTATGGGCCATATTCAATTGAGATTTCAAGTGATCTGGTAGCCCGTAAGTGAGGTTGCAACCTAATTTGCTATTCAATTGGCGTCTTTTTGCGGGCACCGAACAGCTTTTGAGTTGGGGCCTTGAAAAAATGGCGATGGTTAAACTCGTAACTAGAAGCCTCCCGAAGCCTTTGATCTTTCAAGGCCACAAGAGTTACAATGGCTAAAATCGCAAATCGCTATTCAATTGCTCAATTTCCCCAAGCCCGCAAATGTTTTCACACCCGTAAATGGCAAAAGAAGGAGAATATCCTCTGAGTGCAAGAGTAGACCCGCAAGGGGGTTAAACACCTATTCGTAACGCTGTAAAGGCAAATAAAAAAATCAATACTGCACTGTAATTAACGGGGAAAGAGATGGCAGACATTAGAATAAATTGCACAACAGTCTCAAGCCCGCAAATCGACAGGAAAGTACATTTATTTTTATGTTCATTTCAGGGTTACATCGATCTCAGGTATCAATGAGTTAATACATATCAGGCCACCCACATGGACTAGAACATGTTGTATTGGCATTCAATTTCATAATTCTGTATTTTGCGGATTTGCGAATCTGATCGCATATCGGACCCCCGAACCTAATTGATTGACATGTAACCTCTGTGTTTTACTGCCGTAATAATGCCAGTCTCATTTTCTTTTGGCTGAATCGAAATGGGCGGTTACGGGCTTGCTTAATTGATCATGTTCCCGCCCTGAACAACTACGAACCAGTGCATGCTTTACAGTTTCGGCATTCGGGACAGTAATATGCGGGCTTGAGCAATTGAATAGCATCGCAAATGAAGACGAACAGAAGCCCACAACACACCCACAGACATATGGCCGTTGCGGGCTTGGAATTGAATGTGAATTTGAATTGCTTGTTTTCCTAACCTATGCACACACTTACACTCACACTTAAATCATCACTCACACAAGAATGATCCTAGCTAGTTTGGGACCAATATACATCTAACAGGTCTATGAGCGTAGACTGCGGTATTGAATAGCGATTTACGGTTTTAGTGATTCTAACATCTTGTAAAGCCTGTAACCTGCAAAAAAAGCTACAGTGCTAATTAGAAAGCCTGTTTCTTGCAATGGCTGATCACTTTGAGAGTCTTTTTCTCTCCAATTTTACGGGTGCGGCTTATATTTGAGTACTGTCTTTTTTCTATTTTTTCCCCTTGAACTTTACGGGTGCGGCTTATATTCGGACCAATACAGTACATACAATGCATGCCGTTAAATACTATAAATGCTATCAGTCTACACGGTTAACAAAGTGTTATCTAGTCTTTTAAATAAATGGTTTCCTTGGTTATTACAATTAAAGGCATGATTAATAAAACATACCTTAGTTTTTCCTTCGAAACGTGCTTTATCAATTAACATGTCCCTAAAACTGACATTTCATTTGCAAATTCCTGCTACGATAATGATGGCCAATTACAACAGACAGGAACCAACGGCTCCAGATCTCTTTGCTAGGTTAAATGCCCTAAAGTTTTAGGGACCAAGACGAAATTTAATTTTCACACTTGAGACTAATTTTAATGTTACTCCAGCGTTTTTTAGTTGCCGTCTTCTGAATACATACAAGCAAAGCACGGTTCATAGGAGAACTAAATAAGCTGGACGTCACGGTCTATGTCTTTTTCCAATCTCAGCTGCTGTATAATTATGGAATTACACATGATTCTGTAATGGAGGTAAATTACTACCTTGGATTTTGTGAATAAAGTACTGGAGACAAACAACAGGACAGAGAGATTAGCAATGGTCTTCTCTTATGCTCTGATTAAACATTTTCAGTGAGAAACGTTGTATTTTTTATTAAGAAATCAGGGTAACATGGCTGCATTCATGTTGTGATGCTTTGCTCTACAGCAATTTGACCTTATCTCCCCTGCAGGCTACATAGATAATAATAAAGCCACTGCCATTGAGCGCAACGACTGCAGAATAAAGGTGAGATTGTCTATGCATCCTACCAGCCTTTAATCAAATAAATAGAGTGCTCTCATCTTATCTTGATGCACACAATGCTATTAGTAGCCAAGTAGTAAAGACCTTGTTTATGTGTAATTCCATCAGGAATGGACATATTCCGATACTGTCATGTTCTGATATCTTTTACAGAGGAAGACTGGTGACCGACTCCACTTAAAAGAAGAACATCCTCTAAATCATTGACATTTACTACAATGGCAGTCAATATGTAGATCAGGGGCTGGTCCATGAGGCCCCCACTCAATTTCCGTGCATGGAAGAGCATGTCCTTCTCCAGTATACAGTCCATTTCCACTCTTCGCAACTAATTTTTAAACCTCTATTGACCAATTATGCCCACTATCTTACCATTTACCTTATTTGTTACCATTCTTGCAATGTATTAAACAAAAAGGCATTTGTATTATTTTATTATTGTTTATTTGTAAGGCGCCAACTTATTCCGTAGCGCTATCCATGGGTTACAATCAAGGTAAAACAACCGCAGCATTAACACGTCGCAAATGATGGAGGGCCCTGTCTTTGAGCTTAGAATCCAGTGTCCAAAGTGCTTTCCGTAAGCGCCATGCAAACTTACAATCTAAAGCCCATTTAGCGAAACATGTTGGCTGTCACTTCTTGACTGTTCATATTATTGTTTGCCCGGATCTTCTTTATCAGCATGCTTTTAATTTTTACTATTAAATGCAATTGTGCTATAGACATGGCCACCATTGAAATTATTCGATAACCTAGTTTGCCACTCTAGTGGACATTGGTTGCAGGTAAGTTTTTCTACTGAAAGTTTACATGTCTTAATATAAGCACTTTCAATAGAATCAGACTGAATCCTATTTGCAACCAAAGTTCCCCTTCAAGCTCCCCTTCAAGAAACCAGGTTAGCAAAATAAAACAATGACCGCCTCCACTATTGCATAACTACATACTGTTTTTTTCTTATTTTCGAAAATAAAGCACCCATTTAATAAAATATGTCAATCAAGTGTATATCTTCAAAGTTTAGATCAATGTTAGATCTTCAAAAGAGTATAGTGTAAACATGGTCTCACTGTAGAACCCTTGCATGTCCCCCCTTCTTTCTTACTCCTCACTCTTCTTACACTCCACGTCCAATGGGAATGCTGTTCTCCCTGCACATTATGATCTGAATCGGTGTAGATGGAACATGAAGCATGGGCATTCATTCTGAGCTCTACCATTACCTGAGACCTTCTGACTATCTACATTGTATGTTTTGGTTACCAAGATCTGGAGGACGCACTATATATATTTCCAATACTTTTTAAAACTCTGGAGCCCATGCACGTGTCACCCAGACTTCTATACTTTAATACTACATACTACAAGCTTGGCAAGTGATGTTCATTCCTCTTAAGGAAAATCTGGCAACCACTATGGCAAGTTCTTGTATGGTCTAGTAGTAAGGCTGCCTGGGATGGACTCCCAGGTTGGAGAAAGCAAATTCTGAATCCAAGCATGCCTGGAATATGCATAAAGCTGTCCTAAGCATTTAATATTTTAGGTAGATAGCATGGGCAGACAAGATGGCTCTTATCTTCTTACCGTCAAAAATTGGTTTGCATTATAAAGTTTGCTATATTCAGTGCCGTGTTTTGTGCAACTTTCGGTATTTACACATGTATTTTTCCACTCTTTTATTCCTCACTTTTTCCGGTTCAGTGGGGTCTCTCTGTGCTGTTGACAGGATGCGCAGCTGTCATTTCTGCTCTGCATGCTGCGCCTGTTCCTTTCCCTCTCCCTCGCCCCTCTGCCCTATTGATTTCCCTGCTGTGTAGTTTGAACACCGACTGAGTGTCCCTGCTCAAGAATTATAGGAGTCAGCACCTCAGGAGCTTCCAAGGAGAGGGACACACAAAGTGACGCCTCTACCGCATTGATGGCTCGGGAGCTGGGTGCAGCCATCTAGGTAGCTGGACGTCAATGGAGAGGCCATATCTCAGGACAGCAGGGAGATTAATTCAGCGCTACAAGCCTTGATATATCTGTGAGATTACAGACTTGCATGCTATCAGCCCAACCTGCCACTGACTTCTACAGAAAGATGGGTTAAACCACCATGTTTCTGCAGTATTTTGCTAGATTACCTACTGTAGTTTGGGATAAACTTCACATGTTTGTGAATTATTTAACAAACTAATAATATTAGCAGTTATTTAAGCCAGGATCATAAAAGCATTTTTAGAGAAAAAGTTGCCATTTAGCCGACTCTTGTGTCATGGCTTCCATTTTGGTCATTATCAAGTTAGTTATTAAATAAAAACTGACCAAATAGTCCGTGCATTGCGCAGTCATGTCTGTGACCTCATGGTCTGCAATGCACCATGCTGATCCAACTGGTATTCATGGCAGAGATACTGGAGTGGGTTGCCAGTTACTTCTCCAGTGGGTCACAGCATACAGCTCTTGGTATTCCTAGGTGGTCTCCCATCCAAGTACTGACCAGGCCCAACCCTGCATGGCTTCAGGGTGGTGTGACCTCTCGGTTCCCTGACTGGAATTGAACCCAGGTCACAGGGGTGAAAGCTTTGCATCCTAACCACAGGGACCCCGTAGTAGTCCTTAGTCTCTATTTAACATGCAACTAGAAGGGAGCTTAATTCAGCGCTACAAGGCTTGATATATCTGTTAGAGATCATCAGCCAAACCTGACACTAACTTCTATGGCAAAAATGGGTTAAACCACCATGTTTTTGCAGTATTTTACTAGATTAACTACAGTAGTTTGGGAAAATATTAAGTATTTAATTAATTAACAATGTCAGCAGCTATTTAGCCCGGCGCATTAAAGCATTTTTTAGAGAAAATCTTCCATTCAGCCGAGTGTCATGGGTGCTTCTAGTCTGTTCTTTTTTTTTTTGCTCATTATAACAAAAAACGAGCACACTAGTCCTCAGTCCCTATTTTATATGCAACTGGAAGTCGGAGGCAATATCACCGATAGAATTACAATGTGCTTCCAGTGCTGCACAGATTTCGGATACAGGATTTGCAGCCTCCAGAACTGTAAAATCAAACAGATCAAAGACAACAGCACCTACAGGATTATTTGGCCAAGGGGACAGCCCAGGGATATGTCATGTGAAACCTCTAAGGCGAAAAAACTAAGGAGAACAGGAACAATGACACATACAGGACTATATGGCCGAGGGGACAGCCCAGGGACACAGGGCCTGCCACCTCTAAAGCTGAGCCGCTTTGAAAATCATATGATTAAGCGCAGCACTCCCCTCTGAGTGAGAGAGTGCGCACATGAATAATAAAATGGCCAATCCTCATCTGCAGACAACAGAGCGGGTAAACAGGTCAGCAGCGTAACCCCTTCACTCCCAGGGGATCCTACTGGGGCCCGGCTACTAGGAGAATTCGCACTGCCAAACTTTGGGCTCGGAGCTTGGGAGTGTTTCATACTTACAATGACAAAACCAAGTTCCCAATTATAGCATAATTACACTATTTACCATTAAATAATGAAAAAAATATTATGATTAACAATTCAATTTCTGTTGGTTATGATGAAAAAAAAATATTGCTATATAATTGATTTTGAATGTTGCTATTTTTAGACAGAAATTACTATTCAAGAACATTCTTCCTGACTTGAGCTTTATTTAATTCACCAAGGTCCAAATGTATTTATGAAGATAAAGTCAAGGTCTGGAATTTATATTTTAGGATGGAAGCACACACAAGTGTCTTAATACAATGGGATTCAGACAACAGCACAAATGGAAATGGAAGCTATAGCCGGGATATGTGATAAAATTATTAAATGTATTAATGTGGTAGAGGTCCAGAAAAAAGGAGTCTAGGGTCCTGATTCAGACCCAGGCGTGTCTATTGATTTCCCTTGAACTTTGATGAATAAACTTAACTCTCAGAATAGAAGGCATTTAGAAAAACATGCCCAGTTGATAAAATAATAATAATAATGATATTATTATTATTATTAATAATAATAATAATAATAATAATAAAAAATTGACACTGAAAAGTTTGCCATTAATTTATTTTTTTCCCAAATGGACATGCTCTTCTTGCCAATATCCCCCACAGAAAGATTTAAATGACCACTATAGTCAATTTTTTCTATATGGTCTTTTGAATAACAAAATGATAATTTACATTTATTTCTTTGGTATTGTTATTGTTTATTGCAAGCTTCCATTTTCTTTACCAAGAGTGCTACTTGAAGCTTTTTATCCCAACAAAGTATGTCCTTTAAACCAAAAAAGGGAGGGGGGAGAAGAAGTGCAGGTTCTCCTGATGCTGGTCCCTACAATATATTGGATGAACAAACAACATACATATGTAGATGCCCTCACCTTAATCTACTTCACTCTGACTCTCTGTGTATGTAAGAAAAAAAACGTCTTACACACACATAGAGTGAGAGTTCCAGAGCTCACAGCCTTACAAGGCCAGTAATCACTTAAGAAGCCGCAAGACCAGCGACGAAATGCGTCTGGGTACTACCAGTTTATATGAAAATTATTATTATATCATAATCACCACCAAGAGCTCTATTTGAATTGTGCAAATCAACAATTCATACAGCGATTAATGAATTATTTACTACTAGTATATATTGCTTATTTTTTTATATACTATTTTTATTGAACATTTTTAAAGAATTGATCTATTTTATAAATAAAAATAATTTTTTGAATTGAAATTGGATGGTTCTCCCAATTTTTTTTTTGTCGACCTAAAAATACCTCCTACTTTGGTTGACTGCATGTATGAGAGAATGTTTCTAGTAGAGAACATACCAGTTTGGGACGAGTAATTGAAGAGACTACTCGAGCCTACCCACCATTTACGTCTAAGTGATGGAAGTGCAAAATATACCTCATATCCATGAGGTAAATTAAGGTGAGGGTATCTACATATGTATGTAGTTTGTCCATCCAATATATTGTAGGAGAACTTGCGCTTCTTCTCCCTCTCCACTTATTGTATCTATACCTATAGGACACAGCTGTGGACAGTGTCCACGAAGAAGCAGAACAACTCTAAAATACCCTGGACACTAACCCCCGTCATCCAGTACATTTCTTCCATTTCCCATAGCGCTTGGGCCAACACTGGGACCAAGCAATCCCAGTACTCTCCACGTGTATACACATGTCCTTTAAACTAACTAGCTTTCCATTCCATTTACCCATTGCGTACATACAACCGAACTGTCTATTCAAAGTATCCTGTCAACCCAGGAAGAAGATCACTAAAAAAAATGGTAGAGTCATAGTGGCATGTAAAAATAATAAATTATTATTTTCTTTACATTCTAAGAACATCGTTGAAACAGGCTAATTTAAATGCTTGATTTTTAATTACCTAAGAGGCAGCAAGTCAGATAGGAAGATTGTGAATAGTTATTATTTTTGCCAAGGAACAACACCATCCAATGCCAATGTTCTAACACGGAAAGTTGTTAATAGCAACTAATTGCAAATATCTTTAATTATATGTAGACTTTTAATCTGTATTTTAATCTTAAACTTTTAATCCACTATCTATCATAAATAGATCCTTTGCTGTCACTTTAAGTGAGCTTTGTATTCTCGAACATTTATTAGAATTCTGTTATTTGGCTGAAATGAAAAGTACTTGTTTACATTAGGAATTGATGCAATTTAATTGTATAATTTCCCTATTTATAAAGAGGGTAATTGTTCTGATTCCAAGGTGTGGATGTAAAAAGTATTTATTATGAATTCATCTTCCAAAAAAAAAGTATTACTGGCGACATCTCATTGGTGAAATAACAACTGAGAAACGGCAGTGCCAAAACAGAATTTAGGCAAATATTTATTAAGCATCTATTAGCACTTTCGAAATCACTTCATGGTGCCACATAAATACTTCTTCCAGTCTGTTTAATCAATAGCGTTCCATGCTTTTTTTCCCTATATAATCTTTGAATAACTTGATAATGGTCAAATCAGTATCATTATTTTAATTAAAAAAAAATATGAAAACTGAATTTTTTTACATTTTTATATGCAATTTTTCTGTGCTGTGTACAGGGCTGGATCTACCTTTTTGGAGCCCCTGGGCAGTGAAGTGGAGGAGCCGCTGCGAGTGAGTATGCAAGGTATGCACTGACCCATTGTTGCCTTTTCTGTGCATTTAAGTTCCTTTCCCTGTAGTAATTATTTTGTTCTAGGTGGTTACCACCTAGTAGCCAGTCCATGAAATGCAGCATTTCCTTTTTTTTAAGCCAGGAACCATTTTTTTTAAAGTGGCGCCCCTCACAGTGAAGCGCCCTTAGGCGGCTACCTAGTTGGTCTAATAGATAATCTGACCATGGCTGTGTAGCTACATTTAATTTTCTCAGTTGATTGTGGCTAACCTTTTTTAGGCGGATGTGTCCTTATAAATGAATGAGCTTTCCATTAGTCCCACTGAACGCAATGGTAGTTTTAGCTGCCACATTTACACTATGCATATAGAAGCTTCATCTACATTCAAAGTCTCCTTCAATATTAGCAGAAAGAAAATGGTAGATTCCAGTGAAGCATATCTGCACATATAAGGTAATACATAAGAGACTGCATTACTTTTATTATATTACATTGCTTAACTTCAAGTGTTGTTCTTCAAAAGAATACATTTTAAATATAACACTGGCCCTATAAATAAGGATATTTTTAAACATGATGCCATTAAAGACACTATTGTCAGTGCAATGCAAAGACATGAACGGACTGTACCTTTACTAAACTTCAGAACATTATGAAGAAAATAATTAATGCTGTGTGTTTTATTTATTACAAACAATGGCAATTTAGTACTCCTTGGTAACATGACAGGAGTATTGTTTAAAGGCATATCTAAGTTTCATGGATTATGAATGCATCTGATAGGGGGGAATCAGTAGTGTATGCAAGCATGAAAAAATAGCAAAATAAACATTATTAAACTTATTCTAAAGTTTGCTAAATCTCTTGAGTTTGCTAGAAGTTGATTTTGAGAGTTAACGTCACCGAAAATCCTAGCATAAAATTATTATAATTTTCTTATTTTATTGTTTTTTATTAAAGGAAACAAGATTGTGACAGTGTTGAATATACATTACAAGGAACACATAACAAGTGTATTTGTAACACCTGGAGAGTAAAAAGAAGACTTATTTCTGATTTACTCCATTTTTAGTTTTTTTTTTGTATTCATCACATTTATATATGTCATCTAATGCCATCAAAAGAGGAAAGAGAATATGAGGAAAAAAAAGAAAACAAAAGAGAGGGAAGGGAGGGGAGGGGGAGAGGGGGTGAAGTTTAGTGTGCTGTTACCTCTGAAAGTGGTATGGGTATTGCTATCCCTTTTTGGGGTATTATCACCCAATGTGTAGTTCCCAGGCATCCCAACAAGATGCCCACTTTCCATGGGAATTATCTAAATCAGCTAAGATAATGCTCATTGAAATTAGCATAAAATTAGTTTTGCCCGATCAGAGGCAGGTACAACAGTCTCTGCAGCAAAGCTTCATGGGATTTGTAGGCTTAGTTACCAAATCAACACCTCCTCCCTTGAAAATTGCAACTCACAGGGCTGCTGTAGCTTTCTGCGCTGTTTCTGCTGTTGGATTGAAGGTAAGTATGGAGTTAAAAATGTACCTGAATGCAGTGTTTCTGTTGGTTAGTACAAGGTGCCTATGTAGGCAGCTCTGGGGGTGTGGAAAGCAATTTGTTATAAATAAAATAAATCTGTAGGTGTAGAGTGACTCAATGTAATGTGTGTCTGATATAAGCAGCATGTGTTAGATAAGATATACAGTAGGTAAAAAAATGGGAAAATTAGATATTCCTTTTACTGTACATCTTTTTATTTAGAAGAAGGAGCTTTTAGACTCGTCAAATATAACTTTTGTGTCTACTTATTCTATGTAATATGCTTTTTTTCCCAAACCAATTATGATTATAAGTATTTTCCTTATTTTTTTACTTTTAATCTTAATTACGATGTAACCTTTTGACAACTTAATGCTTTTCAACATAAGGTATGATATATATATATATATGTATATTAGATATGTCATCAAAGTTGCCTCAAACACATGTTTCTGAGCTAATTAGTCGTATGTGTAGATGATTACATCACCAGTCTCTATAAAGCAATGTAAATAACTCATTATACATATTTATTTGATGACTTCTACAGATGACATATATCAGGACCTTGGACAGCGACATAAATGCAAACACTATTACTCATATAATGTATTCAGCCAGACACGTAGCATAAAAACACACACTATGTAAATGCAGAGAAGAACAAACAAATCAAACACTAAAAGGGAGTTATTTTAAATGTATATGAAATATGAGACAATTGAAGTTATCCTTTGTTTATAAAATTCAAATGTATTCTGTAGAATGGGGAACAATGCATGAATAAAATGTGCACAAAACAAATTTATTCACATAGTCTAGTGATGTGTTCTGGGCTGTATTTGTTACCTGTCACCTTTCAATACTGGGGAGAGTAGCCGCTCTCTGTTTGTACTCTTTTATTTTGTACTATTCATGTGTCCTGTGCTGTATACTCACTCAGTGGCCTGTACTGTCTTGTACTGTATAGTATACTTACTCAGTGGCCTGTACTGCCTTGTACTGTATAGTATACTCGCTCAGTGGCCTGTACTGCCTTGTACTGTATAGTATACTCGCTCAGTGGCCTGTACTGCCTTGTACTGTATAGTATACTCGCTCAGTGGCCTGTACTGCCTTGCACTGTATAGTATACTCGCTCAGTGGCCTGTACTGCCTTGCACTGTATAGTATACTCGCTCAGTGGCCTGTACTGCCTTGTACTGTATAGTATACTCGCGCAGTGGCCTGTACTGCCTTGTACTGTATAGTATACTCGCTCAGTGGCCTGTACTGCCTTGTATTGTATAGTATACTCGCTCAGTGGCCTGTACTGCCTTGTATTGTATAGTATACTCGCTCAGTGGCCTGTACTGCCTTGTACTGTATAGTATACTCGCTCAGTGGCCTGTACTGCCTTGTACTGTATAGTATACTCGCTCAGTGGCCTGTACTGTCTTGTATTGTATAGTATACTCGCTCAGTGACCTGTACTGCCTTGTATTGTATAGTATACTCACTCAGTGGCCTGTACTGCCTTGTACTGTATAGTATACTCCCTCAGTGGCCTGTACTGCCTTGTACTGTATAGTATACTCGCTCAGTGGCCTGTACTGCCTTGTACTGTATAGTATACTCGCTCAGTGGCCTGTACTGCCTTGTACTGTATAGTATACTCGCTCAGTGGCCTGTACTGCCTTGTATTGTATAGTATACTCGCTCAGTGACCTGTACTGCCTTGTACTGTATAGTATACTCACTCAGTGGCCTGTACTGCCTTGTATTGTATAGTATACTCGCTCAGTGACCTGTACTGCCTTGTACTGTATAGTATACTCGCTCAGTGGCCTGTACTGCCTTGTACTGTATAGTATACTCGCTCAGTGGCCTGTACTGCCTTGTACTGTATAGTATACTCGCTCAGTGGCCTGTACTGCCTTGTACTGTATAGTATACTCGCTCAGTGGCCTGTACTGCCTTGTACTGTATAGTATACTCGCTCAGTGGCCTGTACTGTCTTGTATTGTATAGTATACTCGCTCAGTGGCCTGTACTGCCTTGTATTGTATAGTATACTCGCTCAGTGGCCTGTACTGTCTTGTACTGTATAGTATACTCACTCAGTGGCCTGTACTGTCTTGTACTGTATAGTATACTCGCTCAGTGACCTGTACTGCCTTGTATTGTATAGTATACTCGCTCAGTGGCCTGTACTGCCTTGTATTGTATAGTATTCTCACTCAGTGGCCTGTACTGCCTTGTACTGTATAGTATACTCGCTCAGTGGCCTGTACTGCCTTGTATTGTATAGTATTCTCACTCAGTGGCCTGTACTGCCTTGTATTGTATAGTATACTCGCTCAGTGACCTGTACTGCCTTGTATTGTATAGTATACTCGCTCAGTGACCTGTACTGCCTTGTATTGTATAGTATACTCGCTCAGTGGCCTGTACTGCCTTGTACTGTATAGTATACTCGCTCAGTGGCCTGTACTGCCTTGTATTGTATAGTATACTCGCTCAGTGGCCTGTACTGCCTTGTATTGTATAGTATACTCGCTCAGTGGCCTGTACTGCCTTGTATTGTATAGTATACTCGCTCAGTGGCCTGTACTGCCTTGTACTGTATAGTATACTCACTCAGTGGCCTGTACTGCCTTGTACTGTATAGTATACTCGCTCAGTGGCCTGTACTGCCTTGTACTGTATAGTATACTCGCTCAGTGGCCTGTACTGCCTTGTACTGTATAGTATACTCACTCAGTGGCCTGTACTGCCTTGTATTGTATAGTATACTCACTCAGTGGCCTGTACTGCCTTGTACTGTATAGTATACTCGCTCAGTGGCCTGTACTGCCTTGTAATGTATAGTATACTCGCTCAGTGGCCTGTACTGCCTTGTACTGTATAGTATACTCGCTCAGTGGCCTGTACTGCCTTGTACTGTATAGTATACTCGCTCAGTGGCCTGTACTACCTTGTACTGTATAGTATACTCGTTCAGTGGCCTGTACTGCCTTGTACTGTATAGTATACTCGCTCAGTGGCCTGTACTACCTTGTACTGTATAGTATACTCGCTCAGTGGCCTGTACTGCCTTGTACTGTATAGTATACTCGCTCAGTGGCCTGTACTACCTTGTACTGTATAGTATACTCGCTCAGTGGCCTGTACTGCCTTGTACAGTATAGTATACTCGCTCAGTAGCCTGTACTGCCTTGTATTGTATAGTATACTCACTCAGTGGCCTGTACTGCCTTGTATTGTATAGTATACTCACTCAGTGGCCTGTACTGCCTTGTACTGTATAGTATACTCGCTCAGTGGCCTGTACTGCCTTGTAATGTATAGTATACTCGCTCAGTGGCCTGTACTGCCTTGTACTGTATAGTATACTCGCTCAGTGGCCTGTACTGCCTTGTACTGTATAGTATACTCGCTCAGTGGCCTGTACTACCTTGTACTGTATAGTATACTCGTTCAGTGGCCTGTACTGCCTTGTACTGTATAGTATACTCGCTCAGTGGCCTGTACTACCTTGTACTGTATAGTATACTCGCTCAGTGGCCTGTACTGCCTTGTACTGTATAGTATACTCGCTCAGTGGCCTGTACTGCCTTGCACTGTATAGTATACTCTCTCAGTGGCCTGTACTGCCTTGTATTGTATAGTATACTCGCTCAGTGACCTGTACTGCCTTGTATTGTATAGTATACTCGCTCAGTGGCCTGTACTGCCTTGTACTGTATAGTATACTCGCTCAGTGGCCTGTACTGCCTTGTACTGTATAGTATACTCGCTCAGTGGCCTGTACTGCCTTGTACTGTATAGTATACTCGCTCAGTGGCCTGTACTGCCTTGTATTGTATAGTATACTCGCTCAGTGGCCTGTACTGCCTTGTACTGTATAGTATACTCGCTCAGTGGCCTGTACTGCCTTGTACTGTATAGTATACTCGCTCAGTGGCCTGTACTGCCTTGTACTGTATAGTATACTCACTCAGTGGCCTGTACTGCCTTGTATTGTATAGTATACTCACTCAGTGGCCTGTACTGCCTTGTACTGTATAGTATACTCGCTCAGTGGCCTGTACTGCCTTGTAATGTATAGTATACTCGCTCAGTGGCCTGTACTGCCTTGTACTGTATAGTATACTCGCTCAGTGGCCTGTACTGCCTTGTACTGTATAGTATACTCGCTCAGTGGCCTGTACTACCTTGTACTGTATAGTATACTCGTTCAGTGGCCTGTACTGCCTTGTACTGTATAGTATACTCGCTCAGTGGCCTGTACTACCTTGTACTGTATAGTATACTCGCTCAGTGGCCTGTACTGCCTTGTACTGTATAGTATACTCGCTCAGTGGCCTGTACTGCCTTGCACTGTATAGTATACTCTCTCAGTGGCCTGTATTGCCTTGTACTGTATAGTATACTCGCTCAGTGGCCTGTACTGCCTTGTACTGTATAGTATACTTACTCAGTGGCCTGTACTGCCTTGTACTGTATAGTATACTCTCTCAGTGGCCTGTATTGCCTTGTACTGTATAGTATACTCTCTCAGTGGCCTGTACTGCCTTGTACTGTATAGTATACTCTCTCAGTGGCCTGTACTGCCTTGTACTTTATAGTATTCTCGCTCAGTGGCCTGTACTGCCTTGTACTGTATAGTATACTCGCTCAGTGGCCTGTACTGCCTTGTACTGTATAGTATACTCGCTCAGTGGCCGGTACTGCCTTGTACTGTATAGTATACTCGCTCAGTGGCCTGTACTGCCTTGTACTGTATAGTATACTCGCTCAGTAGCCTGTACTGCCTTGTACTGTATAGTATACTCGCTCAGTGGCCTGTACTGCCTTGTACTGTATAGTATACTCGCTCAGTGGCCTGTACTGCCTTGTACTGTATAGTATACTCGCTCAGTGGCCTGTACTGTCTTGTACTGTATAGTATACCCACTCAGTGGCCTGTACTGCCTTGTACTGTATAGTATACTCACTCAGTGGCCTGTACTGCCTTGTACTGTATAGTATACACCCTCAGTGGCCTGTACTGTCTTGTACTGTATAGTATACCCACTCAGTGGCCTGTACTGCCTTGTACTGTATAGTATACTCGCTCAGTGGCCTGTACTACCTTGTACTGTATAGTATACTCGCTCAGTGGCCTGTACTGCCTTGTATTGTATAGTATACTCACTCAGTGGCCTGTACTGTCTTGTACTGTATAGTATACTCGCTCAGTGGCCTGTACTGCCTTGTACTGTATAGTGTACTCACTCAGTGGCCTGTACTGCCTTGCACTGTATAGTATACTCGCTCAGTGGCCTGTAGTGCCTTGTACTGTATAGTATACTCGCTCAGTGGCCTGTACTGCCTTGCACTGTATAGTATACTCGCTCAGTGGCCTGTACTGCCTTGTACTGTATAGTATACCCACTCAGTGGCCTGTACTGCCTTGTACTGTATAGTGTACTCACTCAGTGGCCTGTACTGCCTTGCACTGTATAGTATACCCACTCAGTGGCCTGTACTGCCTTGTATTGTATAGTATACCCACTCAGTGGCCTGTACTGCCTTGCACTGTATAGTTCCACCATGGCGTATATTGCCCTGTAATGTATTCTCCCTCAGTGGCCTGTACTGCCATGTACTGTATAGTCCCACCTTGGCATATATTGCCCTGTAATGTGTACTTGCTCAGTGGCCTGTACTGCCATGTACTGTATAGTCTCACCATGGCATGGTTTGCCCTGTAATGTATACTCTCTCAGTGGCCTGTACTACCATGTACAGTATAGTCTCACCATGGCATGGATTGCCCTGTAATGTATACTCGCTCATTGGTCTGTACTACCATGTACTGTATAGTCTCACCATGGCATGGATTGCTCTCTAATGTATACTCTCTCAGTGGCCTGTACTACCATGTACAGTATAGTCCCACCTTGGCATATATTGCCCTGTAATGTATACTCGCTCAGTGGTCTGTACTACCATGTACAGTATAGTCTCACCATGGCATATATTGCCCTGTAATGTATACTCGCTCATTGGTCTGTACTGCCATGTACAGTATAGTCTCATCATGGCATGGATTGCCCTCTAATGTATACTCTCTCAGTGGTCTGTACTACCCTGTACAGTATAGTCCCACCTTGGCATATATTGCCCTGTAATGTATACTCGCTCAGTGGTCTGTACTACCCTGTACAGTATAGTCCCACCTTGGCATATATTGCCCTGTAATGTATACTCGCTCAGTGGTCTGTACTACCCTGTACAGTATAGTCCCACCTTGGCATATATTGCCCTGTAATGTATACTCGCTCAGTGGTCTGTACTACCATGTACAGTATAGTCTCACCATGGCATATATTGCCTTATAATGTATACTCGCTCATTGTTCTGTACTGCCACGTACAGTATAGTCTCATCATGGCATGGATTGCCCTCTAATGTATACTCTCTCAGTGGTCTGTACTACCCTGTACAGTATAGTCTCATCATGGCATGGATTGCCCTCTAATGTATACTCTCTCAGTGGTCTGTACTGCCATGTACAGTATAGTCTCATCATGGCATGGATTGCCCTCTAATGTATACTCTCTCAGTGGTCTGTACTGCCATGTACTGTATAGTCTCACCATGGCATGGATTGCTCTCTAATGTATACTCTCTCAGTGGCCTGTACTACCATGTACAGTATAGTCCCACCTTGGCATATATTGCCCTGTAATGTATACTCGCTCAGTGGTCTGTACTACCATGTACAGTATAGTCTCACCATGGCATATATTGCCCTGTAATGTATACTCGCTCATTGGTCTGTACTGCCATGTACAGTATAGTCTCATCATGGCATGGATTGCCCTCTAATGTATACTCTCTCAGTGGTCTGTACTACCCTGTACAGTATAGTCTCATCATGGCATGGATTGCCCTCTAATGTATACTCTCTCAATGGTCTGTACTACCATGTACAGTATAGTCCCACCTTGGCATATATTGCCCTGTAATGTATACTCGCTCATTGGTCTGTACTGCCATGTACAGTATAGTCTCATCATGGCATGGATTGCCCTCTAATGTATACTCTCTCAGTGGCCTGTACTGCCTTGTACAGTATAGTCTTGCCATGGCATGGATTGCCCTGTAATGTGTACTTGTTCAGTGGCCTGTACTACCATGTACTGTATAGTACCACCTTGGCAGCTATAGCCCTTTAATGTATACTCTCTCAGTGGCCTGTATGACTTGTACTGTATACTTCCTCTCAATGGCACATGTGACTTGTAGTGGGTGCACAATCTATGTTTGTACTTACATGTACCATATATGCATTGTTTTCTGTTTTCTGATTGTTATGTACACAACATATGCCCTATACTGTACACATGATCCATATATCCTACACCAGGGGTCCGAAGCCTTTTATAATTAAAGTCCCAATCTATGTGAAAACCCTAGAGCAAGAGTCATAAACATCTGGTGTATACGACTACCAGTATAACACTGATATTTGTATATGAATTAGCACACCAATGTATGGATTTGGTCTGTTTTGCTTTTTATTAATTAATGAAATGATCTAACACTCATTATAGTTCACATCTGACATCTTGAATTGATGCTGACTACTTTGGGCTTGACAGAAGAGCCCTAGGTTGATCTGTACTGTGGCCCATTATGCTCTAGAGCCATCAGTCACAGACCCTGCTCTATACCTCCCCTTTTCCCTTATACCAATGATATTCCAGGCACCAGGTATATGTTATGTACCTCTATATATATGTCCTATGTATCTGTACTCTGTATCCTGCCTGGTTTGTCCAGTCCCTGTGTACACTTACTCTCAGTAAATCCTTATTTCCATATATGTCTTGTAACAGCTTTGTGCTGTGTAAATACTATATATATATTTATGTATCCACCTATAGCATACTGTAAAGATGTACCTCCAAATTATTATCTTAGCCTGTCCTGTGATGTGTATATGTGCAACAAACCTATCTGTGCCTTGCATTGCCTACCTATTCCTTGATATATATATACACAGAGCACCTCTCCTGTATGTGCACCATGTTTATATTCAGTGTATCTGTCATGTTGTGTATATGTTATGTGTAATTGCCCTTTATGTGCCCCAGTGCTCTGCTGTATATTTCTCATGCAATTTGAAGCAGTTCTGTGTATATCCCTGTGCCATGCAATTGTCATTTCCATACCCGTACTATATGCCTGTACATGTGACACATATTTTTATCATGTATCGTGTACCTGCCCTGTGTGCCTGTCCTTTGTTGTATACCTGCCCTGTGCTATATATTTGTCTTTGTCTTCTGTGTCTGTCCTGTGACATAGTTTATCATGTATTGTGTACCTGTCCTGTGTGCCTGTCCTTTGTTGTGTACCTGCCCTGTGCTATATATTTGTCTTTGTCTTCTGTGTCTGTCCTGTGACATAGTTTATCATGTATTGTGTACCTGTCCTGTGTGCCTGTCCTTTGTTGTGTACCTGCCCTGTGCTATATATTTGTCTTTTTCTTCTGTATTTGTCCTGTGACATATTTTTATCATGTATCGTGCACCTGTCCTGTGTGCCTGTCCTTTGTTGTGTACCTGCCCTGTGCTGTATATTAGTCTTTTTCTTCTGTATCTGTCCTGTGGCAAATTTTTTGCTCATGAATTGTGTACCCGCCCTGTGCTGTATATTTATCCTTTTCTTCTGTGTCTGTCCTGTGACATAGTTTATCATGTATCGTGTACCTGTCCTGTGTGCCTGTCCTTTGTTGTATACCTGTCCTGTGCAATATATTTGTCTTTGTCTTCTGTATCTGTCCTGTGACATAGTTTATCATGTATCGTGTACCTGCCCTGTGTGCCTGTCCTTTGTTGTATACCTGCCCTGTGCAATATATTTGTCTTTGTCTTCTGTGTCTGTCCTGTGACATAGTTTATCATGTATTGTGTACCTGTCCTGTGTGCCTGTCCTTTGTTGTGTACCTGCCCTGTGCTGTATATTTATCCTTTTCTTCTGTATCTATCCTGTGACATAGTTTATCATGTATTGTGTACCTGTCCTGTGTGCCTGTCCTTTGTTGTATACCTGCCCTGTGCTATATATTTGTCTTTTTCTTCTGTATCTGTCCTGTGGCATATTTTATCATGTATTGTGTACCTGCCCTATGCTGTATATTTGTCTTTGTCTTCTGTGTCTGTCCTGTGACATAGTTTATCATGTATTGTGTACCTGTCCTGTGTGCCTGTCCTTTGTTGTGTACCTGCCCTGTGCTGTATATTTATCCTTTTCTTCTGTATCTATCCTGTGACATAGTTTATCATGTATTGTGTACCTGTCCAGTGTGCCTGTCCTTTGTTGTGTACCTGCCCTGTGCTGTATATTTGTCTTTTTCTTCTGTATCTGTCCTGTGACATATTTTTATCATGTATTGTGTACCTGTCCTGTGTGCCTGTCCTTTGTTGTGAACCTGCCCTGTGCTATATATTTGTCTTTATCTTCTGTATCTGTCCTGTGGCATAGTTTATCATGTATTGTGTACCTGTCCTGTGTGCCTGTCCTTTGTTGTTTACCTGCCCTGTGCTATATAATTGTCTTTTTCTTCTGTATCTGTCCTGTGACATAGTTTATCATGCATCGTGTACCTGTCCTGTGTGCCTGTCCTTTGTTGTGAACCTGCCCTGTGCTATATATTTGTCTTTATCTTCTGTATCTGTCCTGTGGCATAGTTTATCATGTATTGTGTACCTGTCCTGTGTGCCTGTCCTTTGTTGTGAACCTGCCCTGTGCTATATATTTGTCTTTATCTTCTGTATCTGTCCTGTGGCATAGTTTATCATGTATTGTGTACCTGTCCTGTGTGCCTGTCCTTTGTTGTTTACCTGCCCTGTGCTATATAATTGTCTTTTTCTTCTGTATCTGTCCTGTGACATAGTTTATCATGCATCGTGTACCTGTCCTGTGTGCCTGTCCTTTGTTGTGAACCTGCCCTGTGCTATATATTTGTTTTTATCTTCTGGATCATTCCTGTGAGATAGTTTATCATGTATTGTGTACCTGTCCTGTGTGCCTGTCCTTTGTTGTGAACCTGCTCTATGCAGTTTATTTGTACATTTTCCGCACCAGTCCGATGTGCCTGTCCTTTGTTTTGTACCTGTCCTGTGCTATATATTTGTCTTTACCTTCTGTATCTGTCCTGTGGCATATTTTATCATATATTGTGTACCTGTCCTGTGTGCCTGTCCTTTGTTGTATACCTGCCCTGTGCTATATATTTGTCTTTTTCTTCTATATCTGTCCTGTGGCATATTTTATCATGTATTGTGTACCTGCCCTATGCTGTATATTTATCCTTTTCTTCTGTATCTGTCCTGTGACATAGTTTATCATGTATTGTGTACCTGTCCTGTGTGCCTGTCCTTTGTTGTATACCTGCCCTGTGCTATATATTTGTCTTTACCTTCTGTATCTGTCCTGTGACATAGTTTATCATGTATTGTGTACCTGTCCTGTGTGCCTGTCCTTTGTTGTGAACCTGCTCTATGCCGTATATGTGAACATTTTTCGCGCCAGTCCGATGTGTCTGTTCTTTGTTGTGTTCCTGCCCTGTGCCATATATTTGCCATTTTTTCCTGTACTAGTCGTCGCTCTCTGCTGTGTACTTGTCATGTACTTGAATCAGTGTGCCTTTCTTCTGCTCTGTACCATACCTACATTCTGTAACTGCCTTTTGCCTGTACCTGTCCAGTGAGCTGTATATCTACCCATAGCCGTGTACATGCCCTGTGTACATGCCTTATACACTGTTTCTGCCATTTTGCATATACCCGATTGATTTTATACAATAGGATATCCTGCAGTACAATCCTATCCTATGGAAAAACACTGCTCATTTTAAAGTGTGCAGCTCCCGGATTGTGCACACAGTACCTGGATATTCCTGCACAGCGGAATGATATCTCCATTTGCATATGTCACACTATAAATATAGTTGAACAGGAAGATGCGTCATACTAATTAGAATACAGCAGAGCTTGGATTACAGCTTTCTACATGGTTATATATACCATTGGGAACGCAGCCGTGCACCGCAATGTGTGCAAGTCTATTACAGAGCAGGACAGCGCTAATTTGGCTTTGATCCGAGGACAGTTGTGACGGGGCAGTTTGGGTCATTCACACATCTCACACTAATAGTCTTCACTGAAGGTTCAAGCAGCAAAGCACTATAAACAAGACAAGACGCTGTGTAGGATGTGTGAGCCAGACCTGAGGTGTACAGAGACCCTGCAAATGGCAGCGCATGACACGCTCACTTATCCAATTACTTAACAGGGGATACACTTTGGCTGGTGGTGGATCAAAAATACACTAAATATTTTCAACCAAAAAGGAATCAATTAACGATCAATTAACAATCTACATATTACAAGGATGAGATCGGAAAAGGATCAGCTTGATGGGCTAAAAGTCTTATTTCAACCTTAATTATTATATTACTATGTTTTTTTAGATATAGTTGCATAGTAATTGAGGTTGAAAAAATACTTTTAGTCCATCACGTTGAACCTTTTAAGATCTCCGATGATATGCAATATGCGGATTTGTTGTTAATATGTAATATATATATATATATATATAGGGACCATTTACAAGACCACTGAAGTCAAACACTTGAAATTAGGCAAAATGTTTTAGCACATAGAAAAACACAATACTACCTTCAATATATTACTGTTTATATTTTATTATTCTGCAGTGCATGGGCTTTGGAACTGGGGGGGGGGGACAAATCCTCCTCTGATCTTTCTATTTTTGGATATATCTATATATAAGCTATTATACTGCCTGTGTACACAATAACCTGTATCACCCCAAATTATTCTGTCTCCTACACCCCTGCAGTGGAAGATGCTATTTTCATTTCTAGATATCATTTTCCACTTGGAGATGGGAGGAGACTTTAATATTACAATCAACTACCCCAGTGTGTGTTTGAATACCTAAACATCATTTTATTAACACTTACTTAACTGTTTCACTTACTCAAACAGTCCCTGCAAAGGTCTGCCCCTAGTAGCACACAGTGTTTCTATTGCTACTAGATGTACACGCCACTTACAGACTGTTTCTCAACAGTGTTTTTTTAAATACTGCTCAGAAAAAATCGGTGATAGGCTAGTACATCTATTACTATAGAGAAACTGTGTGCATGAGTTACAATGGTGGACCGTTGCAGGGACAAGATCTTTTAAGCAATTGTTGATAAAATGATGTTTAGATGTGCAAATAACTATTTAGGTAGTTTATTTTAATATTAAAAACAGGGAACCTCCTAAATACCTTTAAGATGCAAAGACAAATGAAATGTGGCAGCTAAAACTGACTGTGCTGTCATTAAGGCTAATGGAAGGTTCAATCGTTACAATTACACACCCTCCTAATGTGCAAGAACATTATGCTCTGTACTGAACTTAGTTATTCAAAGAACCAAGTTTAACTGCATTGGGTATTTTAACAGCTCCATATAAGACCCCCTTATCTGAGAGCTTATCTGTCTTGCCAAGTGGGAGGCAGCTTTGGATACTGAAATCAACACATTTAGGTGCATTAAATGAGTTGTTCATTGACCCGGTTCATATGTCTTGTGGAGCAGGAATTGTCCTCTAAATTTGGAGGAGTGCTTTATGGAGGTGGCCAGCACTGCATATAATATTTAAAGGATATGTAAGTGAGCTGGATTATGAGTGCATCTGATAGAGGAGAATTATTAGAGTATGAAAAAAATAATGTGCATGAAAAAATACCAAAATAAGCATTTAAACACTTACCTTGAAATGAGCAAAATATCAGTTGAAACTTAGGGTTAACACCCTCCAAACCCAGGCTAAATTGATATACAATTTGAAAAACAATTTTGGCCAATCAGGAGGAAGTAAAGACTGAAACATTTGTATCACAATCTGGCAGTTTTTTTTTTTTCTTTGCCTGTTTCCTTATGGGCAATTTCAGCGGTGACCCCACCAACCATCATTTCCTACAGAGGTCACACCCTGTACCCTGCAGGGTACACTTTATGTAAGCTTCCTAGGGGTGTGCACATCCACATATCAGTATCAGAATATAAATATGGAAGCATATTCAACTTTTCAATATAATACATATTTTTCTACTAATCAGTAGCTGTTTATTAGGAAACATTTCAAACCCAGCTCACTTACACATCCCTTTAATTAATTAAAGGTTGTTTTATTGGATTAACATTCTACAATGTTTTGCCTTCTAGTTCTTCACAAGAGCATAATGGTCATCTAATGCCATTCCTTTTTATGTTATGTCACCGGAGAGAGGATTATTGATGAAGATAAAATTCTATTCAGTTAATTGAAAGCATTGTCACAACGGATAGGGTCACCCTTTTAGGTAAGAAACCAAGGAAACAAATTATAGTAAACACTTAAGTAGTATTTTAAGCTGAATTAACACAAGTTAATACATAATTGAATGATACTGGTTGGTCAGGATAAATGTATGTATTTTCTATTAAATTCAACTATTTTGTAACTATTTCAATTATTCCAATGCAACACTCACAGCTGTATTGGAATTCTTCAATGTGTAAAAGCAGATTATTGTACCACAATCCTGTTTAAACTGTCATTCAAATAAATTGCATTTAACACGGGATCACAGTGTGATACCCATATCACACCCTAGTGCATCCTTTCTGGTGATGAATTGATACTGAAATACACTCATGAACTGCAGCTTTATTGCAAATAAACACAGAACATCACATTTAGGCCTCAACAGTACTTTCTATCACTTACTAATTATTATTTTTATTATTGCAAACTCATATTTAGAATTTAACAAAATAAGCACCGACCCAATATCACACTCATCCCTTTAATTCCTTGGGAAAAAGGGTAACATTATATGCTTTTATTTATAAAATATTGGCATTATGCAGAACAAGTTAAAAGACCACCATTGTACCATAGTTACAATATGTTCTTTGGAAGAAGGTATTGATGATGGACGAACAAGTTACTAACCATTACATGCAATGATTCTGTAAAGAGAGGCGCCATCTTGTTATTTGTTCATTTGCTTCCATAGATTGAATTAATTGAAAAGTGGCAATGAATAGGACTAATGAAAATCCAATCTGATCAGTGTAACATGCCACTCGCTACTGTGAAATTATCTCAAACAGCTCATACAAAGCAACAAAATAATTATTATGAATATTAGTTAGTAAATTAAAGGTTGGAATAAAACATTTTGGCCAATATCAAGGTTGGTTTTTCAAAAATGTATACAGTCAATGTGTTCTTCAATGGGCCTTCAATGGGCGTGTGAATACCTCCAGTCTAATGGAAGTGACAAGACATGGTAGATATAAAAGGTGATTACTTGGCAGATCACAGTTTTGTTGTAAAGATTGGATCCACTGGGACTGAAGATGACAGCTGGGGTCAAGAATTTGACTCTGGAGAATATGAAGATCAAGGTAAGGACTGGCAGAAAGGAGCAGCAGATCATGACTGATGAGTGCGGTGGATTAGTCTTAGAGGAACATTCATGATGGATTGGGGGCAGTATGGTGAAGGGAAGACAGGCCAATCAGAAGGGGATTACAGTGGAATTAAGAATAACTCATGGCAGTGGATGTGGAAGGATGTTATGGAAGAAGAGGGGATCAGTAGGAGCTCAGTCTTTGAGAAGAGGGTCATCAGGATCAGATATTAGATAGACAGCTGGTGACATGGGTTAGTAGAGAAGGGCGCAGGTGTGGTGAGAAGTACTGTACATCATCTTAGATATGATACTAAAATTCAAAAAAACTGAT